>SJOL01006430.1:0-177321 GCA_004794785.1 Opisthorchis felineus | reverse complement strand
TGTCCGGTGACCCAGAAGCGATGACTCGTGGAATGTGTGGCGTGGGAGTTGCACTCAGCCCCAGAGCTGAACGCGCTTTGCTGGATTGGATTCCAGTGAACAGTCGTCTTTGCGCCGTCCGGTTATCCAGCTCAATCGAGCTCAATGCCTCTCGACATAGGAAGTGGTGCCTGTTTGTAGTGTCGGCTTATACCCCAACAAACTGCAGTTCTGACACTGAGAAGGATACTTTCTATCAAGAGTTATCCGAGCTCAATCGTCGAGCAAGAAGCACTGACAGTGTGATCCTTCCGGGCGATATGAATGTCAAAGTCGGTCGTCTGAGCTCCTTGGAATCACATTTGGGCAGCCGATTCGGAGTCGATCCTCACCGCACAGACAACGGAGATCGACACCTTCAGTTGTGTGCTGATCTTGAACCGTTTCTGGCAAGTACGAACTTTCGACATAAAAGTTCGGATCATGTAACCTGGCGGCCACCAACTGCAAATCAACCGTGGACCCAGTTGGACCACGTGGCCATCAGCCACCGGTGTAGAGCCACAATTCAAGACTGCCGTTCCTTCTGGGGCACACCACTTGATTCCGATCACACCGTGGTCCGTTCACGCCTGACAGTTCGTTTCCCTTTAGGCCTTCGCAAGCCAGCAAGAAGCATGCCAATCCACTATCTTCGAAGAACTAAAATACCTCAACAGTATCTATCTGAGCTAGCCCAACAACTCTCCACAGTAAACTAATACTGCGGTGGCAGTGGGCATGTGGATAAAGCTTGGCGAAATATGAAAGGAGCTATGTTAGCGGCGTCCAGTGCTGTCTGGCCAACTTCTCCAATTCGACCACAAGACCACTGGATGTCGGCAAGATCGCTATCCATGATTGATGCCAGGAGATCCATATCAGCAGGCAACGAGTACGACGGCGCACGCAAATCCCTCAAACGCCAAATAGTGGAGAATCTAAGGAAAGACTGAGAGCTATGGTGGACATCGAAAGCTCGGGAGATGGAGAAGGCTTTTGATACGGGAAACAGCCGTGTCCCATATCAACTGATACGATCGACTGGCCTCAGAAAAGAAACGGTCAGTGAAACGATAAGTGAAAAAGAGGGCTCATTAATTCACTCGCAAAAACGTCGACTGGAAAGATGGGCCGAACACTTCGAAGAACAGTTCAGCTGGCCTCCTGAAACAGCCTGTAAAGATAGTGCATACGGCAAATGGAATGTAAACATTGATCGTCCATCGGAAGAAGAAATAAAGTACGAAATATCTGTACTAAAACGTGAGAAGGCACCAGGACGGGACGGTCTCTATCCAGCCCTCTTCAAAGGAGGCGGATAATCCCTGGTGACCCATCTGACAAAGCTTATTGGTGCTATATGGTACGAAGAGAAGGTGCCTGCAGAATGGGGCATGTCGACAGTTATTCCTATCTTCAAAAAGGGTACGCGGACGCTGTGTGAAAATCACCGTGGCATCAGCCTGGTAGCTGTGGCATCGAAGGTCCTCTCTGGTCTTATCCTTCGACGGTTGACTGAACACAGGGAGAGACAAATCCGTGAAAAC
Organism: Opisthorchis felineus; assembly: GCA_004794785.1. Classification (NCBI taxonomy): domain Eukaryota; kingdom Metazoa; phylum Platyhelminthes; class Trematoda; order Opisthorchiida; family Opisthorchiidae; genus Opisthorchis; species Opisthorchis felineus. The sequence continues at coordinate 175,753 of SJOL01006430.1, read as the reverse complement.
CAAGCTGGGTTCCGTTCTACAAGAGGATGCATCGATCATATCTTCACCCTCCGACAGATTCTGGAACAGCGACACTGCTTCTAGCAACCAACAATGATTGTCTTCCTTGACTTGAAAGCTGTCTTTGACTCTGTGGACCGTCAGGCACTATGGCAGTGTCTATGGAGCAAAGGTGTCCCCCATAAATTCTTGACCCCCCTTAGGCCGCTGTACGCCAACTCCCGCGGTCGTGTGAAGGTGTACGGGAAGCTCTAGCCTGGGTTTACCACATCAAATGGTGTCGGACAGGGCTGTCCTCTTTCGCCTTTCCTCTTCAAATCCGTCGTTGCTACGATAATGGAAGACTCACTATCAGCGTCTTATACCTGTGGGGTCGAAGTGCTCCCTGGGCGTCTGCTCACAGATATCGAGTACGCAGTCGACATAGCTCTTCTTGGATCTGACCCCGTGGTAATGCAAACGATATTGAATAATCTAAATAATTCCGCCCCACGGTTCGGCATGCGCTTCACACCTGCAAAGTGTAAAGTGCTACTGCAAGACTAGGTGAGCTCGAACCCTAGCCTCATGATTGCGGATGAACCGATTGAGGTAGTAGACAAATTTGTTTACCTCGGCAGCTGTATCAGTGCCGGTTGTCTCGCGAAAGATGATATGTCCATCCGGGCTGGGAAGGCCAGAGGAGCTTTCGTGAACCTGCGTCACCTGTGGCGTAGGTGTGACATCAACTTATCTGTCAAGAGTCGAGTTTACAATGCTGCGGTGCGCTCCATACTACTATACGGATCAGAAGCCTGGCCGTTGCGCACCGAGGACGTCAAAAGTCTTTCAGTGTTTGACCATCAATGTCTTCGGAGCATTGCCCGAGTCTGTTAGGAACACCGGATAAGCAATGCTGAAGTACGTCGAATGATATTCGGAAGACATAACTCAACCTCGACGGATGAACTGATCACATTGCATAGGTCGCGCTGGCTTAGCCACGTGCCGCGTATACTAGTCGACCGACTTCCTCGAAGGGTTCTTTTTGCACAACCACGTGAATGTTGGGAACGAGCCAGAGGCGGTCAAACAATGATTTGGCAGCGAAGTATAGAAGCCATTACCAGCAAATTCAGCTGCGCTGGTCATTGCCGTCTTCCTGGATGGAGACCCCGAGACGGGCCACATCAATGGTTAGAGACATTGTCAGACATGGCCCAGTCGCGCCCTCAATGGTGCTCGTGCATCCAAGCTATTGCCTTCAATGCATAGCTCCCTTCCCAATCCCCCCACTTGACAGTCCACTGACAGTAATGTATTTAGGCACCAATTTATCAGCTCCCGCCTTCAATGCGCAGCTACCTACCCCACCTCCCCAAATCATCGGTGAACGAAGCTGTGGCAGCTACAACCACTGTAGGACAAGTACGCGGTTCTTACAGCTGACAATGATGAGGATGATGATGATGATGATGATGATGATGACGACGATGATGATGATGATGATGATGATGATGCTGATGATGATGATGATGAAGATGATGATGATGATGATGATGAAGATGATGATGATGATGATGATGATGATGATGATGATGATGATGGTAGTGCTAGGTTCCTAACAAGAGCAGATCGCTTTTCAGTATAAACGAACTTCTCTCAAAGGACGAAATTTCAATTGGAAATCCAATTGAACTCAAAGGACGTGTCCATTCGTATGTGATTTACTCCTCACCAAATTGCAGCGGCATACTGAATGATCTTACACTGTTAGAGTTGTTTTAAATTTGACAGTAGATAGGCTTCCCTTGAATCCACAAAACATCACTTTTTAGCTTTTCATTAAAGAACCGTCTGGTTCATCCTGACGCCGGAGACCTCTAAAGATTGTGAGAGCAAGTTGGCATTTGAAGAGAACCATGTAGAGTTGTTTTGGGCAGTTTACATTTTGTGGACCGAATATAAAGACAAATAGATTTGGCCGCCAGAGAAAATGCTATGCTCGGTGCAAGTCAAGCACACGCTTGTACGACATCACACCGTCCCCAGTAAGTGGCTAGAACAAATGCAGTTCTTTTCTGTAACTATCCGAGTGTGATGAAAAAAAGCGAACAGACGCCATTTTTTCAGATAAAATACAGAAAAACCGGCATTTTCGGTCAGGCCTGGAACGGACAAAGCCGTACTTTCGATCCATTGAGGTTCATCCTCGTGCGAGCAGCAGGATGTGGTGAAGGCCTCGCCTTGATAATGCAACCATCCATGTTAGGACCTTGCGGTTTGTTTACTTTCGCTGTAAAAAATGCTGCGTAGTTGAATCCCATGCGCACACGCATCATCAGTAAGTGCTGACAAGCTGAAGGACGCTGATTGCACAGTCATGCACCCACCAATCAAACACTTACGCGAAGACCTTATTTCCGTCGTCAAACGAGGTACTCTGCTATTTTACACAGTACTTGTACTAATAACTGCTCCATGTAGAACGTGCAGATAATGCTTCAGAAGAGACGACAGTCTAGACAGCAAATTTTATGGAAAAATGGCAAGGCAAGAGGGGGCTGTCTCGTTCTCAGAGCTTGAAGAATAGGTTGTTTAGAGTGATTCACTGTCAGCTTGTTTGAAAAAATGATTTGATGCATCTGCACGGCTCACGCGATGTTCACAGATCGCAGCATGCTGTCACCATACAATTAGTCAACAAATTGTATACCAAAACACCCCTGGTTGGCAAGATGCCAACCTCGTGACATTCTAACATAACGCCAGCGAGTTTAACGAACGAATAATTATTTTCCGCACCTGAACTTTCCCGAAAGGTTTTCTGAGTCAGAGATTTTGCATACCTCACTCTTCGACTGAATTTGGTGCACAAAGATCGTCTCATTTTTCATTTGGCGTGGTATTCCAGACATAGGCGAAATACGCTACTGATAAGCTGGCTGAAAACTCTCCAACGATCCAAAAGTATGTTGAGATATCATGAATATCATGCCAAATGAAACATAAAACGCCCTCCGTGTAGCACGTTTAGCCGAGGAATAGCATAAAACAGAAATTTAGCTGAGCTTCACCTGAGTTTTCCGTCAACACCAGATTAATTTGCAAATGAGTGTATTTCGCCAACCACTTAAAATTTGCGTTCATGTAGAACATAAGATTGACGGTAAATCTGGGACTGTATCTACATGAGGAGCATTGGGAAGGGAGAAACTGGTTGAGATATGTCGATGAGTTCTCAGCATGGCTGAGGTTACTGAGCGCAAATACTTAAGAAGCCCATTGATTAATTTGTCAGCTGACGACAGAGAGGCCTTAGATTTTCAAGACAATCAAGAGTGCTACAAGAAGGAGAAAACCAGCCGTAGGTTGTGGAGGAGTATTCAGGAACCTAATGAGCGGTTTGTTCCTTCAGCATGACAGGTCATTTTTCGGGTCTTATTCCTCACAATCCTCTGCGGGCGTAGTGGCTGACCGAGTTGAGACTGGTGATGATTCTCCCCATCAATACGGTCATGTTCTCCGCGTCAATAATTGACTTCGCATCGACTGGACTTATCACCTTGTCCATATCCTGTTAACTTAGCCTTCAAAACTTAGCAGGAGAGAAAATCTCCCTTAGCAAGCAATTGTCTCTTCTCAAAATTATCTAGTTGGAACGGATCAAAAAGGGACTCTCGCACATTAGTCCTGGCTCGCAAACAGTAACACACGCGCGCAAAGGAAAACATCTAGTCTCGATTCAGCGGATAATCGATCAAGCCAAAAAGTCTGGTTATGACTACCGAAAAACCATAAATAGGTGAGTATCGAAATACAACTTTTATCAGCGGGTGGCTGACACGAGCTCACTGACCCACAAATTACGAATGAGACTGAATAGAGCAGAGTTTTAAGCATGGAAAAACCAACTGCTTTGCTAAGCACCATCTCTTTGTGTGGGGGTTTCTGGCCTCGGAGGGCAGCGTTTAATAGTCCTTGTTAATTTACCTTCGGCTGGATGTTTATAATTTTTTTTAAAATTTTACTTTATTTTATTTTATTTATTTTATTCATTAATCGAATGATGGGTGCAGGGAAGTTAGTCACATGTTCATGAGCATGCGACGTCCACTGGTGAAGAGTTTCATTCTCAGTCCTGTCAGTTTCGTGAAAAATTCTGCAAAATCGTAACTCACGCATGTTCCTTTGAAAAGTTTTTGATAAACTTTATCCAGTTGTCGACATCTGCGAGTATCCACTAGGGAATTCAAAGACAAACTCTGTGGATCGTTTTGGTCTGCTGGTTAGCACCTGGCTCTAAGTGCATTTTTCACTTCGGAAGTCTCATTTTGCGAATCCCGTCAGTATTATAACAGGTGACAAGTTAAAAGTGTGCTTCATCATGAACACGGGCATTATAAACATAATATAAACATAATATAAATATAATATAAATATAATATGATAATATACTGTACGTTATATGATATACAGTAATATATAATAGTTATAATATAAAGAAAAATATAAACAAGACTTGGGCCATCGGAGAATCAAGTGAACCTGGACCGTCTTCTTTGATCTATAGAACTGCAACCGAAAAAATGTCGGAAAAAGGTGATGACATTATTCACTGTTGACCGATCTTTACAACTTTGAAGCCAATGGATGATTCCCACAGAGTCAAAAATGGCCTTTTGAGGTCGTTTTCAGCCGTCACACAACAAACTCTGTTCCGCCCAAACACCATGACCAAAGTCAACCTGAAAGACCAGCTCTTTGTTTCTGCCTTTTCCCTACCTCTTTGGTGTAGTGTGCTATCCGGACAACCGGGTGCCTGGTAGAAGGGAATTCGAGATCGTCTTTCGGTCTGCCTTGGAAAAGACCTAACGGAGAGTGCCTTAAGTGACATCACCGTCTTTTATTTGATTGATAATTAACAGCATAAGCACGAGAAGTTTGCCTTCAACAAGTTAGTCAGGAGCGGTAGAACAGCATGTCTTAGCTACCGTGGGGTCACTCGTTGCGCCCGCGAGGGGCACGTGTGTAGTGCATTTGGCGTGGCCTCAGACAGACAGTTTACATGATTTATCAGGGTGACAACCTGGCCTACGGCATAAATCTGATCTTGTTCCTTATTTTTGGACCTACAGTCTAGCCCAATTTGAAGTTCTTGTACCTGTATTGATAAGAGGAAAAACTCACAGAAGTTGATCTGCCATCACGCTTTCAATTACCCGTCGTCGTTGTTATCATCCTCACAACCAGGTCAGTACCAAGACATCCAATGACTTGCTTATCAGGCGTCCGTTTTGGATCTTGATTATTTTGGTGTCTAACGAATGCGGCTTGGAAGCGGTGTTCAAGAGGGTTTGCGAACTTGAAGCAATACAAACTTACATCCGAATCAGCACTCAAAATTCTCCAACGACAGAGTCACTTTTTACTCTTTGCTGGCATACACGTCAGTTGGGGTGCGAATAAGCTCCTCATCCGGTTTATCGGCTAACATGGTCCCGGTTTTGGAGCGGTGTAGTCTTGCATTTTTCTCGGTCAGAATGGACCATTATTTCTTACCAACGTTGCTAAAGCGAGAGATTACGGTCAGCAGAACATGCTTTCCTGGAAATAGTAGGAACCAAACTCCACCATACCAAACGCTCAATGGGATAGATATTTTGACACCCATGGTTGTTCTATCCAAATAAAACCTATGACTTCCCGGGGACAAACACTTCTTCCTTCTAGCTACTACTAATTTTATCCAGCACTTTGCAAATGAGTGAAAAAGTTCTAAACAAATCAACTGTTTGGTTAAACATCCATCAGGTTTTGGAAATGGCTTTCTATTAACTGGAGTTTTGTTTAGCCTTTCTCAACGGCTGAATAGAAAGTGACTAATCCATAATGTGGGTTATTCGAACCAACCAACATTAGAGTATTTGATAGCAGTTTAACGTGGACTTCGTTGTGAACAATGCAGTACCGCATCGGAACATCACACTGACTGCACTTGCAACTCCCTAATTTACTGAACCAAACAGCCTGGTCTGTCCGGAAAGTTTAAGCCACTTACTAATCGTAGAAATAATCAGTAACACCATCAGGTGGTTGAACCACAGACGTTAGCCTCATCTTTAACCATAAACTGACAATCGCTTCTACTATCTTGATCTGTTGCAGATTTAGGGGGTTCAAACTACTTCACTTTGTTCAAAGATCGGAATAAGGCACGCAATTCCCGAAAAAACCGTCAGTGGTGTCAGTGCCATTAACACCGGACGTTTTGGTCATGGAGCTGGGGAATATTCACTCAAAGGCAAATTCATGTGAAAAGGCTACAAGCAAAAAATAGTTCTCTTTTCCTGGAGTGATCCTTTGATGAACGTTTCCTACGAACAGAGGGTGGTGTTTTTTGTTTGGGAAACAAGGTGCTTGGGACAAACAGTCAAAGTACGGTTTGGTAATTGGGCTAATAGAGAAGATTGAGGTCGAGGCTAATAAAGACATGGTTTGGAGTAGTACGCACTTATCTTATCCTTATCTAACGTGTTCTTCATAGTTTCCTCAAACTATTTGGGGACGTCTTTGTTCCGATAGAGGGCACTACCGACAATGCCGAAGAGTTCAGGGCAAAATCACCTAAACAAACGTTGAAACTGCACTGAATGACATGTATTGGTATGACAGGAAACATTGATAGACGGAAATGGAAGTTATCAACTACTGGAAAAACCTATAAATCGCACCCGAAACGACTGGCATGTCTTTAATGGTTTCGGAAAAAACGTCCGGCTTCCACAGCTGTCCTTAATTCAATGCGAAACGGTGGGTAATAGGGTGTTTTATTCCAGCTTAGCTTGCGGTCGGGCTTTTCAGTCTGAATTCATGCAGTTCTTGATCGCAGATTAATATTTCAAATCCTTCAGATGAGGTTGGTGCTTTGTAACCAAGGCGTATGCTTGGCCAGATTGGGTTGTCCAAATCTAGGCAAGCGAGATCAGAACATCGGGTTCTAGTTCCAACGAGCGTTTTAGCCACAAAACATTTTGTCAGGGACACACACCTCAAACCCTGTGCTGAAGAATTTGGGCATGATTACTGAAGGCACGAGCGCGTAGAGTCGCTCATGATTATTGTGGAAAGTTACAGATGGTACCAGGTCCGCCCGGTAGATAGGTGTACGTAGTTTTGATTGGAATAAATGGTGAAACCCGTGACCAAAGAAAGCCTTTATGTCTCTCCATAGACAAACCGTGATGGATTTCTGAAACCTCTTTGGAACGTGTTCCACTGCTTGTGTACCGAATGTGCTATTGATTCCATTAAGGTCATCATGACATTTTTGACTAAGCAGTTTAATTCATTGTTTCCTCTGTGTGACTCTATATCGAAGTGTAACATGATAACAACAACTTTGTAAGCCAACCAAGCTCCTAGATTATCGGGGGTATCTGATCGATATTGCTCCTGAGATTTTATTAAATTAGCACATAATAAGGGAAGACCTATTTGTTGATTCATTTGGCAACATCCTGGTGCTGCGTCATTCTGAGACTCCATCAGTTGAACTTAACCCTATTCAGACATTTGTTGACCAAAAGGTGCATGGATTTTAAGCAGTGCGCTAAAAATTCAAGCTAATTTGCAAAGCTCTTGTACGGGCAGCTACACGATTTACTTCTCTGCATAATTCGTAAGCAGAAAACTGTGACTGCTGAAATGTCGCACCAATTTCCACGTTGAAATTCAAATTGAAGTTATACAACCCACTTAAAAACCTTCAACCGGTCAACAAATATCCGTGTTCTTTTTTGCCTGTGGAGTCGTTAAGCTGAAATTCTATGCTAAACAAAAGTACTAACCAAACCAGGAATGCACTATCCTAATTCTTTATTAATCGGGATCACTAAATATCCCAAAATTTTCTCAACTCACTACAGGCTTTGCCCCTCTTGGGGCTTATCAGGAAGTCTCAGTTCCCAAATTACCGGCCACCTTCTGTTCTACTGGAACACCGAGCTGTACGCATTTGGCGAACTATACTCATTTACAAATTAATTTGGTGTTAACGGGTGTCAACCGATTTCAAGCTGAACGAGCTAACAGGGTAGTCGAGATGCAACCGTAAGTTTTCGGACTGCCGAAGAGTTTCCAGTTACATTTTGAGTTGTATCCCGCCTAGGAAAAGAGTGTACACCTGTCTGATAATCTCCAAGAAAGTAAATTCGACTGTAGGCCACAGAATGGTTCCCTTCACCCCTATGAATGATGTCGTATCAAAGAAAAAGCCATTGTTTTCATGTTCTGATATTCTCTACCTGAAACCTTGTCATCCCTTCCAAGGGAGAATTTTCCCCAAGCTTAGAAACAGCGGTTGATGGTGGGAATGTCAGTATCGGCCGAAAAACTGCAAAAATGGACAAACAGTAGCCGTGGCTCACATAACTAACTGGGTAAAACATACTTTACTTGCATGGGCTGTCTGTGCTTTAGGATTTAATCCATCCTATTGCTTTACAGAGGTTGTATAGAGCTTACTATTATTGGAATTCCAAAGCGCCAAGGTGGCTGTTCTCACTGAAAACTGCACGTATCCTTACATGATGGCCACTAAGCGGTGTAATCTCGAATGTCAAACATTGTGCTAGTTTTCATAATCAACACTGGGCCAAATCAAAATCTCGTATATCGCCGGTTGATAAATTATCATGTGATTCTATGAACTCCCCTATCAGTTGCGCTGGCGGCTGATCAGTTTGCCCGCTCGGTTCAAAGCCATGCGTTGACAGCTGGATTTTATTTATCTTAAGAAGCTCTGCAATGTGCATTTTGTTCCGCATACCTTGGGCTGAAATGTCAGTAATTGTAATGAAAGACACCGTCGTCATCTTCCATTGCCATTATATCATCATCGGTAGAAGCACATTATCTTCGATATTAATAGCGGTACTAATCTGGAACATTGTCACCACAGTGTCGCTCAACGTACTTGAAGAAAATCCCAGTTTATTTCACTTGAACACTGGCTGCTCGAGTGTTGATTTCTAAGTGGACTGCTCTTGCGAAATAGGTATGGGTTGCCCAAAAAATTTCCAATTACTCACAATTATCCAGTGAGACAACCTAAAATTCTTTTATGCATATAGGCATGCTGAAGTAGCGCCGCTAGTAACGAGAGAGCCGTGGCACCCAGTTTGGTTTCATACTGCAAGCAGTGCCGTTAGAAACTAGCAATTGATCGAATTCCTGAATGTATGCGCTTTTGTGCACGTTTTGAAGGTAAACAATGGCACTGAATGGTGATAGGTATGCTCCATCCTGCATGTGATAAACTGGAACAAACGGGTTTCGTCCCTCTCGGTCTGATAACAACTACAGATCACCAACATTTCTCTTCTCCGCGCATTTTTTACCGGGTAGACACTGTCTATTGTTCCGAATGCTCGCTGCTAAATGTCAAGGCTGCCCAGCAGCACGAGGTCCGGCTTATTTCGATTAGCAGATGAACCTGATTTGACATGCTGCGACGAACGTGTGGGCATTCATACAGAAATATGAATCGACACGGCCGGACAATGACAGATGTTAAATTTGGATAGCAGCAATGGATAACAAGCAGCCAGTGATTTTGTCTGCAAATTGGTACCCTTCAAAGAGCAAGTGCGCGTCTTCGTTGTGATCATTTTAGATAAACAAATGTGAACCAGACTATCCGGATACGGACTGAACATTTCCTTTTAAAAGCGATCAGTTTATAAAGCGCAGCGCAGTGCGCTTAACCGTCTTCTAGAAAATTCGGAATGTCCGTACCCTCAAATATCGAGAAAACTCTTTCAAATACTTTTTAATTTTAGGAGTGAAGCTAAAAATGCAATACTCTAAAGTTCTATGGATATTTGGAGGATTTTGACGTATACTAGGGAAGTTACACTAGGGGCTCACTTCTGGAACTGACAGATATCAACCTTTATCTTCTCAGAAGGGGGTGTAACAGATCAACTGTGAAGATCAGGTGCATAAGCTCGGTGAAGAGCAAGCATCCTCGGCAGCTCAATCGATGGTGCATCTATCCGGTAAGTGATGGTCGGCGGTGCGAGTCCGCGGCGTCTCTTCCTTCATGTGGGGTGTACCTGGATTTCTCATTTCAAAATATATGAACACTTAATATCTGTAGCATTTAGCACAGCATTCCTTGCCGCTGCCTAGCGAACGTCAGTGCTGGCGACTAAGTACAATCGTTTAGACGTAGCACACTACTCATAAGGGTGCTGAAAACTCTTTGACAACCCACGACTGGTTTCGCCCTTCTGCCTCGGGCTCATCAGGTAGGTATGGTGTCCGAGTTCCCCTCAGTCAACTTGGTGTTCTAATTGAACCAAGATTGCACAAAATTCGACAATTGCACTCACTCAGTCGCATGCCAATTGGGTTTACACAGGAGACTCACCTGAATTCTAGCTGAAGCTCTCGTTTATGATATTCTTCAACAGAATATGATGCACCAGGCTGCCTCATGAAGCATGAGGCGGATAGTGCGCCTACCTGGTCGGCTCCAAGAAGGACGAAACCGGTCGTGGACTGTCGAACAGTTTTCGGCGGCCTTATGATTAGCGTTTCGTCTGTACGGTGTATTGAGATATCTCGAATACAATATCATCTGAGACATGAGGCGGCCTGGTGTAGCACATTCAGTTGAGAAGAACACCATAAACGAGGGGTTCAACCGAATTGGTAGGCAAGTGAGTACTTTGTCGAAGTGCAGTCGTTCTTCGCGCTACACCTTCTGTGTTTGTATTTACTTGTCATTCATTCGATCAATAATCCAGGCAACACTGATAAATTGCTGACATGCCACGCAAACCCACCTACCATATTGATTTAAGTAGTTAGCAGTCCGGTCCACTAATACTGCAATAGTTTATAAACACGAAACAAACAGTAGGGCATGTGCAGGATGCCCGCACAATCTCATGGCTTCTTGAGTTCAGAACGGCTTCATTTGTAAAGTATACCTTCCTAACTTGAATATTTTATTGAGTCACGTAATATTCTTTTGATAACCGGGAAGCTACGATTGCACTTGGTGAGAGGTTAGGAGCAAATACAAATCCCTTGGAAAAAATGATTTTTTGTGAGTTTTACTTACTAGGAACCATGCCTTAGCAGAGTAAGCACAAAACATCTGGTTTTCAACCGTTTTGAAAATTCTCATTGGCAAAGTTGAATAATATCTTCTAGAGGTTATGGTTACAGGGGATGAACTAAACTGGTGTATTGCGTGACAATTCAATATTTACAGATGCTGTTGCCTACTTCTGAAGGATTCGGCTCAAGGAACCAACGGAGCGTTTATCTTACAAGAGGCGATTCCTCTTGGAATGACTCCACAACTAGCCCCAAAGAATAAAACCAAGAGTAGCCCCTTTTGCGAACTGGCCTTCTCTTCGGGCCGTCTGTTCGAAGGGGTTAATCGTTGCACCATCCGGAATTATGTGGTGCCTTCTAATTAGCAGCGAAGATTTCGTCTCCTTATCCCATTATTTGAAGTTGGCTGGTCGAAGTGAAGAAACGTAGATCACGCTGGAGTCGTCAGCAAGTTGTGCCAACAGGGTGACGAAAGAACAAGATCGAGCACCACAGACTGATGGGTCTAATTGGAAGGCAATCACCTTCATAGGGCTTTATACTCTCTATAGGGATCATTTTCCTACAAAATTCATGGTCAAACCACTTCTGTATACGACAGTTGCAAATTAAACAGCAATGGACACAGGGTATATGTTACTCTATTCAGCTGAAAACCGTTGAAAAACTTGCGCGTGTGTTACCACCTTGGGATAAAATCAGAATCACCTGAATGAACTTCGAATCTAACAGAAGCGCATCAAGAATCTTATCGAAGTTTAAACCGAGTATTTCACCAAAGATGCACGAAGGGAAGGCAGAGCAAAAATATGACTGGGGTAGCATAACTTTCGCTGTTTACCCCCAACAACTGCAGCAGCAACTGGGTCAAAAATAACTAAACCTTTGGACGAACTTAATCTGTGGTGGAGATGAATTTATTCTCAGTGATCTCGAAGTCTGATACTAACAGACGCATGTATTTTTAAAAGCTTAGGTTTAAGTCATATGACAGTCGGACACTACCGAAATCAGCTCTGTCGAGACAGTGGTAACATTCGCACGTGCAAACTATCCAAAACGTACTGGCCATATCACGGAAACCTGGTTAGTGTTCCTTCAAATTTGAGCTATGGATTGGCACGTCTTGTACTCGGAGTTCAACCTGATGAATAATATGTGAAATATATGGGTGTGCGAGCTCGAGACAGCTCAGTGGTTAACACAGGAAACTAGTGATCAACTGACCCGCGGACCCAGCCCAACCTCGGGGGTTTCGATTGCTCCTGTCTAGGCCTGGGTAACCTCGCAGTAGCTCAACAATCGTGCTATCTTCGAGTTGCACGATAGCTATGTACCTAAGGGATGCCACAGTTAAAAGATAATTGTTATTTCAGCGTGTGCATAATGCCAGGATTATGATATACATACTGGTCTATAACATTCCGATGGGGTATACAGCCCTGCTAGGAAGTATCACCGTACGGCCCCATGGGATAGTTAAGAGGTTTCCTCACGTACCGTCTCTGATTTGGGCTGTCGTGCAGTCCATTTTTTCATAGCTACCCCAAATTTGTTTGGTGTACACTGTATTGTATTCTGTTGTACTGATTTGAATTCTGTCGAGTTGGATGTTGTATACAGACAGCTGTGGACATTTCCGAGTGTTAAGGCCGCAACGGTGCTTGAAGTGACCACCGTTGCCCAGACTAGACTGAATAATGATGAGCATCAATCAAGCATGCATGTAAGTGGATGAGTCTTTTGAGTAGCACAGGTTACCAGGTGACCCTTTGCATGCACTGCATATCCCAACTGTTCAGTTATGCCCAGTTAACCTGTCGATTATTGGCGATCAGTTGGGTGTGCTGGTATTTTTAGAACTGCCACTCCCTGTTCAACCTCCGGTCTTATCCTCATGGAGGGTTTACACCGGATAAAGTGCAAAGGTGGCATTACATGTGGCGCAGCAAAAACCGCATGTTGCGCACGACGCGGTTAAGTGTAGCAGGTCAATCTGAACACGGGCTACAGCCAACCAGATACATTTTGACGTCGGAAATAATAGTCTTCTCAAGTATGCAGTTTTGGACTGAATAACAAAGCCTATCTAAAACTGACACAAAAGAAACAAGGCTTCATAGAATGTGGAATAAAACCCCTATCACATTCAATGCAGACTAACCTGCAGACAACAGTAGCAGACCGGTAACCCAGGACTGCAGACATCGCTTGAACTGGATACCGGTGCAGCAAAGTATACTGCGCCACATCACTGAACGCGGCAGCTATAATCACAAGGCCGAATATACGAATAATTTTTCCGACGACTGTATGGGTGTTTTTTTACACATGCAAGGCACTGTGGATTCCATCTTTATTGTAAAACCAAAAAAAACACTCCGGTTAGCTCCCCTGAACAATGTTGCCAGGGAAGCTAAGATTCTTACATTTATGTCTACATGGAATTTTTATTAGCAGTCCACCAAGGGTATCATTTGATACGGAACACATTAACTTACGCTTCACTCTGTTGACTGTGTCACATCCGTGCCGATTCATAACCACATGAAAAGTTATAAGTTGGACTCGACAAAAAGATGCTAAAAAGCCGTCGATTTGTTCGCTGAGCTGACGCAAAACACAGAATATAAATAATACAGGATAAGAAAGATTTGTTTTCGGGACAACGCAGACAAAAATATTATTGTAAATCAAACAAACTTGGAGATACTTGTTGTTAACTCTCGCCAAAATTTATAATTTTTTCCAAACAGCTAGTGGCCAAATCGCTACAAAACTAGTAGAGATGGTTGCGAAATACACTCATTTGCATACCAAGTTTGACATTTACAGAAGGATCAACTAAATCCCAGCTGAATTCTTCGTCTGTGATATTCTTCAACCGAATGAGCTGCACGAAGGCCGTTTCGTGTTTCAGCTGGTATGATGCTCAAGCTATTCTAGTAGATTTTCTCGGTGGAACACACCACTCGTAAGTTGCTGAAAACGCTTCGGCAGCTCATAACCTGCTTCAGCCTTCTCCTTTGGGCTCATCTGGTAAGCACAGTCCCCTCAGTCAACCTTACGCTCCGTTCGAACCCAAATTGCACGAAGTTTGCCAAATATGCTCGCCTGTATACCAATTTGTCTTCCATGGGAGGCTCGTTTGAATCCCAGCTGGGTTTTTCAAATGGCTGTGGCGCAAAAAGGTCGTCTCTTTTTCCATTTGGTATGATATTCTAGACATTACAGTGTATTTTCATGAAGGAAACTACTCATTAGCTTGCTGAAAACTCTGCAAGTTTTGCATTCCAACTGAAACATAAGTCGTCCTTTGTGCAGCACATTTAGTTGAAGAATATCATGAACGCGGGATTCATCTGGGATCCGGTCGGGTCTTCCGTTAAAGTTAGATTGGTCTGCAGATGAGTGCAATTCGCGAATGTTGTACACTTTGGGTTCAAGTAGAACGTAAGGTTGACTGAATAGAAATATGGGCTGTCGAGGAGTTTTCAGCACCTTTATGAGTAGTTTCTTTCAGGATAGTGTAGGTGGTGGTGCCTAAATGTGTCAAAATGAGAAAATGCATCTCGTGTTTCTGGAAAGCAACATTCAGTTGATATTGCTTGTGACAGTGGTTTCGCCTCCGCTGGCAAAATATATTGAAAAAAGCGAACAAATTGAAAATGACTTTAACAGCCAAGTGGTATCTTCGAGTGACGCGTAATACCAGAACCTACGGGAAGGCAAAACAAAGTCGGAGCTGGGTTTCTGTACTGTACTATTATTGTAAGACATCAATTCACAAAATATACAAACTTCGACGGTAGATACTCGTCCACAACAAGTGGTCAACTTGGACTATAAAAGTACGAACCAAATGAGCAAACAGGCTCCCGCTTGAGACAGTCACACGTGCATAAGGTTGGCCACAAAATGGCTAGCTGACCTCAAGATCAAATGAGTGAAGTGGTAGGGACAAACAGAGCCAGTTCGCACGCACTAAACACAAAAGTGGAGCAGGGGTTGCAAATAGGGACAGAAGAAACATGGGGAATTTCAGAGGTCAAAGCAATGGGGGATGCAATGACCATGAGTTAGATTTATTTTTATGCCACTAGAAATCGCGAAATATAATCGATTCCCTCAACGGAGCAGCAGATAACATCTGTTCCTAAGAGCTTTGTTCTCGCGAATGTTAATGCGCTCCGCTTGATCTTAGTCCATTATCTGGATATAACGGAATGAAGTGATTTTACCCTCATCAAGTGTATTCTTTTTAAGATATCTCCTCTTCTATAGCCCTGAATTTGTACCCTTCAGAAAAAATCATTGGGTAAGCCTCAAATCTACTAACCACAGTAAGAAGGTAAGTAAACTGGTAAATAGGGATAGATAACAGCAACAGACTTGCGGATACTCCCGATAGTACATTTGTCGGTCATTTTCAGCTTACAAGAGGAGTGAGGAAGGGGCTGGTGTCTTGCTTTTACATTATATAGTTCTCAGTGTTTAAAATGCACCTATTCTCGAATGGTATCATTGAGTTTTGCCTAGTGGGATTGGTATGGAGGTAGCGGGAGCGGATCGAGGAAAGCTGGACACGAAAGGGTGGCGAGGGGAAGCACAGCTGAGTTTACCATCGTGGACACTTTTCATCAGCATCATCAGCGGCAGCAGCCGCATTTGTTCTCATAATGAAACCATCATCGTTACCACTCGGACATCGATGATAGTTTTCATGCGCACAATGTGCAGACAGCTGTAGTGCGAAGTGCCGTGCACATGCTTTCTCTTTTTCTGCTATGGAGCTGTTGCCCATAATTCTTGCGTCCATAGGGGGGCGGACCCGACGCACCGCGGACATTAGCATAATACAGCCGTTTAACAGTAGACTTTTTGAACATGTAGCAATGCAAATCATGTTCAGTGCCCGTGTCTGCGTATGTTTGATAGCGAAACCTGTTCATCAACAGTAAGCCCTGATAAGACCTTCATGCTTGCATTGTGTCCACCGTATTCAGTTGGAAACCAGCCGACACCACCAGATAACGGACTCCGTTTTCGTGAAGGTTGGGTTTTACCACCGAAGTTCGTCAGTTCCTGACTTGACAGCCTAATATTGTTCATACTTCGAACCATTCCTGACAATAGTTATTATTATTGTATCTAATGTCCCGGTAACTAGACAGCTGAGAGAATAGCTGTACTGTGTCTCTCTTGGCGGATGGAGTATACCGTGCTTGATAGGGTATGCCTCTGTGTACTCCCCACAGGCATGTGGCCCTTCTTCTTCGGAGAATGGTTACCAGATAACAGTCTACATCAGCATATGGGATTGGGTATATGATTTTTGCTGTTTCGACTTTACTGGTTCCGTAATGTGCGCAAAGTTGAAGGACAATGGCATCGAACGGAGGGCTAGGAAGCAATGAACTTGAAATATGGGGAATCTTCGGGCAAATACAGGCATTTATCGTCGTAATCCCATTCATCAAGCCGTTTGCTGTTTGCTTTGCCTTCCAGTCAGATGAGAAGAACGTGATAATTTAACAACCGAACTCAAGAATAGATTGGTCGACTGATCGTCAGAAATATTTTTGCAGTCAGCAACGTTGCTTCTCAGTTCACGTTATGTAGGATTTTAACTTCCAAAGTACAGAGGGGAAAATTCTATAAAACCTTGCTCTCCTGTTGGCTTCGCTGCTTGTAATTCGCTCAATTCGTCTGAACTACAAGTAAGTTGATGAGGTTTAGGATCAAATTGATTAGTTAAACCGTTCCGCCCCGCCGGTACAAACAGCAATCGATTACCTACGCAGGTTCATCTATACGTAAACGATCAAGTGTGTGTAGCGGTAGAGTGACCAATCAGATCTGGTGAAATAAGTTCGATCGATATCGCTCAAAATTCTTTCCTCCAACTGTGAAGCAGAAACTTTAATTGTCGTAAAAGAAAATACCAAGCTGACCAAACCTTTTTGTAGGGAGAAAAGCAAACGTTTAGAATTTTCCCAAAAAGCAAAGAATATCCAAATGATGTACAGTCTGATGTGTGGTTTACATAAACATCTCAACCATTTGCTTTCCGGACTCTAGCTGTCGAATTTTAGTTTCCCAGTGTCATTTATTCAGCTTAACTGATGCGTAGACATTCATTTACAGAGGTAGACTGTAAAAGAGATGTGTTCCCATGGCAGTTGCTTCTCACGACCAGGTTTTAAACTTGAGCAGCGAAGGTCTGGAGTTTTGTGGGATTAAACTGTCACACAGAACGACACTATTTGAGTGGGAGTAACCTTGAGATACTTCTCGTTTGGTTGATATATATATATATATATATATATATATATATGGGTTTCGTACTTCAAGTGGAACTATATCAGGTTGTGGTTTTCCGCTCTTGTAACACACTTCTTCACGATCGTCGTCAAAGTCAGCACACGTTTCTGTTACCGGCGTGCTGCTATCGACGGTGAGAATAAAGGAAACATGTCAAAACAAAACAACGTTTAATGGACCAGAGTGCAACCGATCTACCTCCAGACTAGTAACGTGAATCAAGTGGAAATCTGAATAAGACGGCGAAGATAATCGATTTAAAGCAAATATCACTAACTCGGCGAACGTACACGGATAACTGATGGGCCGCCATGACAGCGTAATGTACGGATCAACCTTTATCGGCTGGATCACTCAATACTTTAGATGTTGACCTATACTACAATAAAGCTTGTTGTTGGTTAAATACACTCATCTGAGCTGCTGAAGGAATTTCAGCGATCTTATGAGTAGTGTATTCTGCCAAGAAAGTGTATCTTTGTTCAAGAAAGCTTGTGTTTGAGTGCTTATACATTTGATAATGCTGATCGTAAGAGATCAGATATTTTAGCTTTGGTGTGTGTTGAGGTGAGTGTTAGGGAGGCTTTGAAATTATAAGACGGTTATGTTCAGCTAATCTATTTTGCGTGGAACTAAGGTAATCAAATAAAATGTTGTCCGCGTCCAGCAGATGCACAAACTACTTGAAACTAATCAGTCCTCAACACGGTGCAGTAAATTTCGAACTTGATGTTGAGTTTTATGAGCATACCGCTAGGAATTCAACCAATAGTGACTCGCACTTTGCGAAAATTCAGTGAAAACAACACCGTACGGCAGTCAACCTAGGTGTATTGACCAAATCGCATTGATCGTTTGTTATAACCGTCCCTTTCAAATAACCTTAGTTCCTCCTTCACGATGTACAACTCTACAATATTACATGCAAAACAGTCATTCGGCAGATTTTTTGCTGACAATGCTGCTCGTCCGCTATTGCGAATAACTGGCATTCGGATTAAAATGTCGTAGGTTGTTGCTCGATGGTACGAGTGCGAGCACGCGCGCGTAGATTCATCAGTACGCGTCACGTGTTCGGTTCGGTTGACAGGTGAGCGAGTTAAAAGAAGTCGGGCTTTGTGTTGTTCGACAGCATTGACATTTAGCCACGGGCTTCGAGTGATAAACAATTTTTGCCCGATAGACAGCGCAACAAAGCAGGGAAATGTTAATGAGCTATACCTTGATGATTTGTTATTATCGCGCAAGTTTCGCTAATATCTGTTTTGTGTGAACGTGATCTCATGGGGGTTGGGCGGGGGGTGGAGAAATGAGGCATTTGAAGTTATTGTCGTTGGTGACCTTTTCCACAAGTGCGTTATCCTTGTGATGTTCGCACACACCTTTTCCATTTGAAGGTTATGCTGAGGATGTCTTCAATTGGGTGATAATAGGTGAACTGTTTGGGCAGTTTATAATATTTCCTGTAATTAGCCTTCGGGATATAAGCAAAGGTGGGTTGCCGATTCATCGGCCGGAAAACTGTGATCACCTGGAAAACCATCACCCGTCGATGGGTCTCTAAACAAACAACCTTTATCACAAAATACTCGGCTTTGTGTTTGATGTTCTTTGGAGACAGTGGGGAATGGGGTGAGTTTTTACCCCGGTTATCACTGAGTGACGTGCCAGTAAATCCCAATTCAATTTGAGGAGCGTTTTAGGGCACGCGCGAGCACGTGAGTAATAAGGTGAATAAAGAATGAAACATCTTTAGAGTGGTTAGCTTTTTAAGTCCCAAGTTCATATTCAAGAAATTCTACAAAGTTAACTAAGAAGGCATAAATGCACCGGAAATAGTTTCAACATGGCTCTCAGTCGCCGGTACACGAGAGTAAATGCCAACTGACCCTCCAGTCCGTGGTTAATTGTCCTAAGCAGAGTTCAAGAAAAGGGCCTGGAATCGACCACATTTGGCCATCACAGAGTGGAGGTCCATTTCATAATGGAGATGGAACGAGTATGGTTCAACCTTACATGTCAAGAGTTTGGGACCACTGAATAAATTCCGAATACCGAGTGGGTCGTTTATGGCTGGATCTTAATCTTTGAACATCCGCGTCCGAAGAGAGTTCTTTGCAGACAAACGCAGTGCAACGCTCCATTTCACCAGCAGCCGTACTGTCCCAAACGATCGTTTATCACTTACTTGGCGTGGGCTACATTATGTTAGATTGACTTTTACGATCTGTACTGACCACGTGGTCTCAGAATGCCATGATCAGATCTTTCTTTAATGATAAAAAAGCGTAAACGCGTTTCAGGATGAATGCCACCGGTAACGATAGAATAAAGATGGATATATAATTTTTCCATTCCATCTACCTCATTTCTGTTTTGAAATAATCCCGCCTGCAGTAGTATGGGTTTTAAATTTGCCAAAACACAGTACTGATTACTCCAAAGTGAGTTCCTATTCAGTGAGCTGATAGGGCAATTCTAAAGAACTGCCAAAATCACCAGAAGGCTTCGAAACCCCTGATATCCCTACACACGACGACCCGCTTGACACGCCTCTGGAACGCTGACGTTCTCTTTTGTTCAATGGCTTTTTTGGCGACGTGTGAGAGACTAGTTAACTTTCTTGACGTATCCAAGATATAGGCAAGATTTTGTCCCAGTAAGAACATCTAGGAGCATCTTTCTGCATAAGTATCACATTAAGTTGGCTAGAACTTCAGCCAATGGACAAACGTTACAACGTTCTTTAGTATACCTCACTATCCAAGCGGGTAGATGTTTTTACGCCACACCTGATTTCCCGCTCTGCTTGGGGAACTCCGGAAAAAAATGCCTTCAGACTAGTCCAAAACAGAGTTGCCCTCCATAATCGTTCCGTAGGATCTCAGTTCGCTAACGATGAGTAGAGAGCAGCTTTTGAAAAGGAGAAATCAGCCCAATGCGTTTCAAAATTTCGTTGCATTACTATATTCAAAATCCCCCACTGCGTCCGGTTGGAGACGCTGCAAGATATGGCTGCCAACCGATGTCAGTGGCGTTCTTGTTGTCAGTTTCTATCCAGATTGCCTGAATGAGTGCCTAGACACCTCGGAATCATTGTAGTAAGTTAACACTAAGTCCATTCCCCCGTCCACCTTTATTCTTTTCTTCATAATAGGGCTTTCAAATAAATCATGGTTGTACGGTAGCGAAGCATCAGTATTGAACACTGATGCCATACTGATGATGATGATGATGATGATGATGATTTCAAAATTCCCAGAGAGTGGAATTCTCACACAGCGAAACATAATAAATCCCCTGTTTTACTCCTAAACTTGGAACAACTGTCTTTCGAAGCCTTTACAAATACATACCCGAAGTTTCCTATGCAAATTACTAAAAAGTAATTGCACCCACCTACTTTGCACTTCTGTCGCCCGAAGAGGAACAGAATGGCAGTTAGTCGTTGGCTTGTTCGCTGAGCTGGGCAATTTGATTGCAAACGTTTCATCACCAATCGGGTTGACATCATCAGTGCGTTGTTAGGGAGCGTAGTGGTACGTTGCGATGGGTTAGTGGCTGTGCACAGCTACCTACGCTATCTGAGCTTCCAACATTTTCCTCTATAGATTGGTAGTTGTTAGCACACGGTGCCGGGAAGAGTACATCTTAAAATGATAGCAAGTATAAGGAGAAGCTAGGAGGATAAATTTATGGACGTCCATGGAGGTAAGACCACTTTCTAACATGGCCGATAGATTCACTCTCCGAACTATCCTTGCCCTGACACAAGTCATTTCGCAATATACCTACCAGTCTCTGAACATGATAATTCACAAAACTGACAAGAAAAAATAGGTATACTTTATTTTCCGTTGCCGGAGCCGTAAAATGATGCGAAGTGGTAAAAAAAATTACCAAACTGAGACAGGATCACGTGCTGATAAAAGTGAGAAGTTGATTTCAAGCAAACTGGTTCATATGGACAGAGTCTCTAGGAAAACAAAATCCCAAAAACAGGAGCAAAGCTTTAAGTTGATCCAGACATGGAATACAAGTAACGCGCCAAGGAGACCTAAAGAGGTTTTGACATGCCTGTCCACCAAGGTTCCTACAAGCAAGTTGGACGATATATAACAGAAGGAGAACGGCATTTTAATACGGTATCTGTTGACAACAACGTCAACTTTCGGCTGTCCAGAAAAACAGTTTGATAGTTGGCTAGGCTGATCGTAAGCTTCAGCGTAATTCTGGTGGTCATTAAACCTTGGTGATATATAACTCTCCGAGGGCACAGTGGGGACAGAAAGTTTAGTAGCAGAATACTTTAAAGCCAAGACAACCATCGTCATGACCAGTGGCCTTGTTTACAGAGAGATTCTTCAGCACTTTGTATACGTCGTCATTGAACACCGTGAGAACTTTGCATTCACGCACTAGCACAATAAATGTATCAAAACCGTTGGCGTCACCGGTTATGGTAAAAACCGAGTGACTGAGCAGATTGGTCATCCCTCTGAAGGTTTTCTTCTGTTTTCTGACCCAAGAGAGCAATTATAGGCTTCCAGGTCTTTGTACTCTTTTATCGTAACATGAAATCCACATTAAAATCTTTAAGGCCTTGGTAAAGCACTTTCAACTGAAGAACATTACAGATAAGAGATTTGGATGGAATTCGGGTGAGTCTACCGCGAAAACCAAATTGGCATGCTAATGAGTGTAGTTGTCGAATTTCTTCAATGTGCAGTGCTTTTCCGTCTAGCATTAAGGAAACTTGACTGTTGTCCGTCTTGTTGTGCCTACCTACGGTAGAAAAGCCATTTCTTTCAGAGGGGGAAAAAACTACCCTTAGACTTGATAGTTAAATCGGAATTCGACAATTAGGATGACAATTTTGCAGCGAATCATAAAACTTGCCCTCAAACTATCGAATGCCTGTCCAGGATTTTTATCAAGCGCCACCTTGAACCTGTGGTAAGGGGACGAGTTCACTGGCTTTACGCCTTCCACACACATAGACAGTTGTTTTTTTACAAAGCCTAGTCACATTGCCATGTAGAGGTGAGATGTACTATACGAGAAGTACTACACTGTACCATAAATTCCGTTGGTGCCTTGAAGAGAGTAGATCACCTGTGAATTGAACTGAGCGTGAGAGCAGTGACTAAGGATGGATGCAACTTCTTTGAGCATAAAGGATAGCAGTTTCGTTCTCCTTAGAAACATATGACAGTGCACGTATGCTTGATTTGACGGAAAACGTGAGCAACCTAACGTTGAGTTGATAGCTGTAGCATGGTCCGTTCAGCAACAGTGGTTAAGGCATGGGGAAATATTCCACCAGAATAGAAGTGTTGTACAAGATACAGCTTTCTGGAATGTTATGGCAGCACAGTGAACAAGCGAAAGTTTCTTGTCTCCTTCGGCCACACCGAGTCGAGTGTTAGACCACAGTAGAAGTAAGAATATAAGTAAAGCGATGAGGAGGACCATCTGTGCCATCTGACGGGAAACAGACCGACAAAACTTTCTACTTGGGCTTCTTTATCAGGTTGTTAATAATTGTGGAAGCCTGTTCAGGCAGCTTGGAGCGCAAAACTTCTTTTATTCCAAGAATTGTTTTCTTCTGCTTCGTAAGAAGTGGGTCATATCTAGCTTATTTTGGAGGGACGTTACCTGAGTTTGGAAACTCAGGGCGTCTGAACTGATCCATTGAAAGGGAGGCACCCATTACTGTCAGTTGAACCCATCCACATATTTTTCAAAACCCTTCCAAATAAAGGCCAACCGTTAAACAGACAAATTCGTATCACGGGCGGATAGTAGGTGTAAATTAATGGTATATGCCCAAAATATGGCACATTGAATCGAACAAGGTTAGATATCACTTTCAGTTTCCAAAAAAATCGGTCCGCGAACTATCCTTCTGTCATGATTTAGAGTTCTCGAGACTAACTATAGAAGGCAGCCTGGCACCGCAATCTTCCCCTGCTTTGTATTGCAGCCGGTAGTTATATGGGCTACCAGATTGCCGATTTCTTCCTATTTTGTTGAGCCGGTGAGCAGCAATGCCATTTTGCACACCAAGTATCGGTCGACACGGATTAGTGAGCATTCTGTTATTAAACATTTCCACGTCC
The DNA here is from genome assembly GCA_004794785.1 of Opisthorchis felineus. NCBI lineage: Eukaryota > Metazoa > Platyhelminthes > Trematoda > Opisthorchiida > Opisthorchiidae > Opisthorchis > Opisthorchis felineus. The sequence continues at coordinate 152,195 of SJOL01006430.1, read as the reverse complement.
AGCAGGGTATGTGAAGAAGTACCCAAAAATGGATTTCGGATGCTGATTTTCTGAAAGTGAAGGATCCTCTGGCCATAAAGGCAACATTTTCGCTAATGGTCAAGCGGGAGCCAATCTGTTCACCGATCTTGGAAATTGGTTTACTAACATGCCGTTACCAAGCTAGGAGACATGGCGGGTGTGTGGGTAAGTCGCCTACCTCTGCTGGCGTTTATGTAGTTCCTAAGGTGTATCTAACGTCTCTAACCTGACTGCTTGTTTGAGTATTAGCTTGTACTTAATTAGACGGGTCCGCCTGCAACATGTGGTGTCCGAAATTCGGTTAGCTCGCTAGATACCTCTAATGCAGTAGCTCTGTCCCCAACAGAGCTCTTTGCAATTTCAGTCAATTTTAAAGTCACTTGCTTAGTTGATTAGATATTTACTTCTTTGCATACGGCTCAACCGGAATAAGGGAACAGAACTACGAAATTGAAAATCTTCAACAAACAAACCAAACTTAAGATAACCACACTGAAACGCAACGCAAATTCCAAACGGGCCAATTCGATAACACACAAGCCAATCCTCAGACAACCGTTTCACGCTACAGACACATCAAACCGCACAATAACGGTACTCCCTCGTGTGACTGAGAAACTTTCGCAACCTAATTACCAAGCTTGGCGAACACCACCTGACTAGCAACCAATAAACTCACCAGAATTACCAATAGCTGGGCATATTGCCAATCGCAGCATGCATCCAGCCCATCTGAGTTGCATAGTCGTAATGGATAAGTGCCCATCAGGTGGTTCATTTCGAAGAATAATTATAGTGAAACAGTCTTGTCAAACAGAGTTGCAGGCCTCCTTACAGATCACACAAACATTCTGACTTGTTCTACATCTGTTCCGTGATATTTCATTTGCCTTGATAGCCAAGCTGAAATTTTCTGCTGTCTCTAACTCACTCTGTCGGCGTTCGACGACACCAGAATTAGAACTATGTTTCGTCACTTTGTAATGCGCTACTCATAAGGTTGCTGAAAATTCTTCGACAGCCCACGGCCGGTTTCGCCCTTCTTGGGGCTCATCAGGTAGGCGCAGTCCTCGAGTTTCCGTCAACCTTATGTTCTACTTGAAGTCAAATTGCACGAAATTAGCGAAATACACCCATTTGCAAACAAATTTGGTTTTGTGAGGGACTCACCTGGAACCCAGCTGAATTTCTCGTTTGTGATGTTTCCAGACAACTGAATGTGCTGCAGGAAACATGACAAACGAGAGATTCAGCTGGGTTCCAGGTGAGTCTCTCGCAAAACCAAATTTGTTTGCAAATGAGTGTATTTCGCTAATGTTTCGTCACATTTCACAGTGAACGCTGAATAAACACACTTCAGATTGAAGACTTGCTCAAGGGGACAGATTTCTCGCTTCCTGATTGCTTTTTAAATCCGAATACCTGTCGGAATTCTTCGCACGAAAATCACCGTACTAAAAACCTTTAATGAAAAATCAATGATCACAAAGTATTGCCACATTTTTGTACATGTTGTACATTTGAAATCCCCCAAATGGCACATGCCATTCATCTAGGAAGCATGCTATGCGTAGGTAGGTCAAACTGAATGAGTAGTAGTTTTCAAACACTTGTAGAGATGAACTCCAGATGATCGTATTCATACATGGTAGTGCCTTAGAATGTCAATGGTCACCAGTGACATTCCACTGGTCCTTCCCAAAAAAGTACAAACTTGCGCACATAAAGTCGCTTCATATTAGAGTCGATACTGGCTTACCTGAGCATAACAACAGGTAATATATTGCGTAACTAATACTCAGTTCTTGCTGTTCTTGTTGCTGTTTTCAGTGGAGTTTTCCAATTAGCTTTCGACGCCCTTCTTGAGGTTTCCGCATTGAAGACGCAACAGAATTGTGTTAAACCGAAAATACTTCCGAGTAAAACGGGATGTTCGGGGAAGCCGATTTTTTTTAAAAAACTTCCAGGGCCAATCAATTGATCCTTCCAGATTTTGTCGACAATTTTTCTTCCACAGGGGAAATCAGACCTCTTGACAGAGTTCCCCTCACAAAGGAGCTCCATGTACTGAGCTTTACCACGTGCAGTATAGTGCGAGGTTGGTTTTTTATGTTGATCTTCATGGTCATACTGAATCCTTACTTACGATTTTTTAATATTCATCCTTTCAAACCCAAACAAAACTGAGCTCATTTTCAAGAGAGTTTCTACCCTAAAAGTAGGAAGCATCACGCATTGTTTCGTCCTTGTTGGAAATGATCGACATGTACATCTCACTAAGCTCCAAAAAGTTTCAAACCGGCTATTTTCCGGTAATAAGCTGAGTACTATCTCACCTAACTACAGGAGACGTTCGGCTTGTTACCACCTTTCAGTCACTTTGCTCATGACATGCTATACATTCAACTACTGCCCGGAATCATCCTAAGAAGTGGTCTCCCCCCCTCCAAGGTTAAATCTCCATGGTTCGGAAAGGAATGAATGTTCTAGGTAAGAAGACCACCCACGGGGAAACTTATTGTTGGTCTTGATTAATCAACTTTCAAAAGACTAAGTTATCGATGTTTTTCTGCAAACTGTAACTGATTGCACTTGCGTAGTCATAAATTCTTCACTGCTGTCACAGTTTGCCCATCAGTGAAAATCTACACAACCAAGACTGGGTCGTCGTTCGAGGCGTCGGGCAAACCAGTCGCGTCGTTCAGGGGCGAACTTGTTCATCCGTTCAGACGTGACAATTCAGGTGCATCCAGCGTGCTTTGGTGGAGTAGTGGCAACAACATCGCCTCATGTGTCACATGTCCGGACTTCAAACCCCCGCAAGGTCAAGGACATACACTGCTGATGGACTTCCTCCCTTTGGTGTGGACTCACCAGAACAACTGCGCCGGAAAGGGAGGTGGACTGTTCGAACGAGTCATGTGGATGTGAAAATGGTGACATTTGGCAGAAATAATCGTTTACACTTAGCACGCGCTTCATCTGTGCTTCCACTACGCAGGGTTTCACAAGTTGCACTGCAAAGGGGTCAATGTTAGACCTGAACAGACTCGAGGTAATCACAAGTTCAAATGCCTAAAAATTACGATTTTTCAGCGTTTTACCCAGTATGGGTCGACCGATACCGCAGCGAACAGACAAGTGTATGACATACAATAATGTGAGGATGAATTGCTCAAATGATTGTTCGTTCGTCTTGTGTAGCAGGGATCGATCCCCCCCAACACATACGTCATCCGGTTCATCAGCCCGACGGTTTCCACTGCAGACCTTAGCTCTTTATCAGTTGACAGTCAGCTTTATTTATTCTGTCGCGGTTTCACCAGTAGTACATTAGTAGTTACATTTTTGTTTATGAAATTGCAGTGGAAAAAGTCAAATATTTGTCTGCTACCTCTAGATTTGACCGAAATGATGATGGTGGAGAGAATTCTCCATTAACGCTTTTCTCACCCTGAAGCATTTACTGCCAACAGACTGCCTAAACGTAAACTGGGTTATACGTCATCATAGACGTAACTCACTACTCACGAGGTTGCTGAAAACCTCACGAGAACCCATGACCGGTTTCATCCTTCTTGGGGCTTATAAGGTGGGTACGGTTCCAGGGTTCCCCCTCAGTTAACTTTGTGTTCTAATTGAACCAAGATTGCACAAAAATCGACAATTGCACTCACTCAGTCACATACCAATTGGGTTTACACAGGAGACTCACCTGAATTCTAGCTGAAGCTCTTGTTTATGATATTCTTCAACGGAATATGATGCAGCAGGCTGCCTCATGAAGCATGAGGCGGATAGTGCGCCTACCTGGTCGGCTCCAAGAAGGACGAAACCGGTCGTGGACTGTAGAACAGTTTTCGGCGGCCTTATGATTAGCGTTTCGTCTGTACGGTGTATTGAGGTATCTCGGATATAATAGCAGCTGAGACATGAGGTGGCCTGGTGCAGCACATTCAGCTGAGAAGAACGTCATAAACGAGAGGTTAAGCTGGGATTCAGGCGAGTCTCCTGTGAAAACCAAATTGGTATGCAAATGATCATATCGGTTGTTAAACGTTTTCATTTTCATATTCCGCAGTTATGAACCGTAGAAGTTTGCATCGTGGCCATGGCTATTCTAGTTTAAGTCGTAAACATTGCAATCAGTCTATTCTGCGAGATGATTTGCACTTATGCTCATCAGAGGCTACAAGGCCAGAGTTCCATCAGCTGGTGAAATGATAACAGTGGAGTTGGAAGGTCTTTTGGAGTGCTCGGTAGAACCGAATGTTCAACGTTTCTCGTCACCTAAACGACCAAAGTAAGGAGTTTCTATTCACTTTTTTTCTTTATCTGACTCCTATCCGGAAGGTTCTGATAAAGTGATAACAATCTAGCGAGGGCTATCAGTAATGTTTCAAGTAATTTGACATACATTGTGTGAATTTGTTTATCTTGCCGGTTGTTTGATATCGGATCTACGTCAATTACTGGAGGTCGTGCTATCCGGGAGACCTACTCGATGTGGTGTCAAGGCAACTCCTGATAAATTCATTCCAAGTTACTTATTGGTATCAACATTTCGTCCTTCATCATGCTACTATAGCAATCCAGACATGCTCTCATTTGGAAGCTCGACAAAGTTTGCGGTGCCTTGGTCATGAAGAAACAGACTTATATTGACAGTTGGCAGATTTTGTGCCTTAAGAGGACTTCAGTTTTAAATGACAATCGAGTTTTATTCGTTAGACAAGAAGAAGCCAGCCGACAGCGTAGAAGAACGACTTTGTTCCCTTTCTGACCTGCTTCGAATACACGGATGGACCAATGAGAAGACCCACTGAAAACTAAAGCCAATTGGTTGATCAGTGCCCGCATTTTATGAACTTCCAAAGACACAAACCTGGCATGCCTCTCCGACTGACGATAACCATGTCCGAATCTCCGCAACAAAGATTAGTTAGACATAGTAAAACGCTTGGAACTGATAAAGTTTAGAGACAAACGCATGTACTCAGCAGAAGTACAATCGCTGTTTACCAATGTCCTCTTACAAGAAACTGCCGATTTTCTGTGTGAGTTAATTATCTCGGTGAACATTCAACTTGCCAGTCCATTAAAGGTTTTCCAGAGCTTGCTCCTACTGCGCACTGAGAAAATTAGCTTCAAGTTTCAGAATCTACCCTACGGACAAACTGATGGATTAGCCGTGGACAGTCCACTGGGTACACTTCTGGCACGCTTTTTACGGTTATCAACGATATCTAATATCATAGCTAGTAGAATACAAGCACTACATCAACGACACACTGATAAGGCACTAGCCATTAAGTTCGTCCAACATCCCAATAGCGTTCTTCCGAATCTCACAATAGCCTACGAAGAAGAAAGGGATTATAACCTCCCTTATTTGGACAGAGTTTATCAAACGACAGGGTGACATAGGATCAAAGTAGTCTAACTGAGACGATGTATCCAAAAATACTGCGTTCAGAGAACTTCCCTTCAGAAAGGATAATGAACTGCTCGAACCACCAAACATCAGCACCAGAAAGGACGTAATCTGGGTTATCACTGCCTACCTATCAGGGCCAAATCCCACTGTGTATATCAGTTCAAATGTAACTGCGTAGAACTTTACACAGGCAGAACCGATAGGTATCCCGCTGTCAGAAAGAAGCACGTTTCCACTTGTGTCCAGGAACTAATGACAGACAGAAGCTCGGGACTATCGTCGGACCCTAAGCTATCACAGTCGGCAGTTGACACACAGGTTTTGGTCACAGACCTTCAATTTGTATTGAATTCAGCGTTCTCAGTCCCCTTCAGCCATCAGAACTCACTTGTTTTGAAGTTCGCTAAGGCTATCGCAATCAGCTGACTCAGAAACTTACTTTGTGTCCAGGAGAAATATGATGCAACCTTTAGGTTGCCTTGTAGCTAACATGTTTGTCGATCGATCAGTTCACAACTACGTGGTAGCCTCTTTTTGTAGAAACTGTAGTGATTTCGTTTTTTTGATAGTGGTACGGAAGAGCCAATTGGAAATGCGTGCACCTATCAGCTTTCGTCATATAATTGTGTTGTCTAAATTTCTGGGTTGTATATGGTGGGACGCTATGTAGAAAATTGCCCCGGGGTCCATAACTACTATTTACAGTTAAATTGGCTTATTGTCGTCATCCCCATCTTTGTCATTCCAACCTACAAGCTGCTTATGGAAAGATTGGGAAGATGGTCTTGGATATTCGGTCTATTCGGTCTACGCTCGACAGTTGTGAAACACTTCGTTTGTATTACTTGAGAAGAGACAAATACTTTTCGAACATGTTTAAGGAGCGGATATCGTGGGATCCCAAAAAGTTCGTCCAAGCGTACGCTTTAGTAAGACTTTGATTAACAGTTCCAGGCTGGTACCTCTGGATCACGCATACGCCAAAAAGTATGCGTATCTGGCGAACTGGATTTTTTAGTGTGTGGTCCTTGGCCTAACCGGACAATCATCTGACTAGTGAGTTGCCAGAATATATCTTCTGAATAATCATCAGTTCTCGGTGAAGACCTGATAGCTATCAAGTCGTGGACGTGAAATTCCACCAAATGTTTAACGTCATGGAATCACAACTAAAAAACAATGGGATGCTCTAAACAAATAAGTGTGATTTAACCGGGCCATTCTGAGAAATTTACTAGAGACCTAATGAAGTCCTTCCATAGGTAGCACTGGGAAAAGCGAACCGGAAAAATATGGCATTGGACCTCGATTTTCAAGAAAAACAAAACTTCTGAGGGAAACGGAGACCAGAAAAGATGAAGCTTTTTCGCCGTCAGACGGTGCCGTAGGACTAACGTAGGATTAACGATAGGGCAACTGACATCAAGGGATCACCGCCTTTATCTTATATTAAGTTGTTGGAGGTGTTTTTGTTCTCCGTTGCTAGAGATGTTCCGAATTTTAAAAAGTTGTTCACTTTTTTATTCCTGAGACATAAAGTGCACAGATTATCTGGAAGGTGGGTGGGGTGTACAACTAAGATGAGAGTTGGGTTCGAACCCGGATCACCTAAATTATCCATTCGGCTGCCAAAGTTGAGACCCAAGCTGAAGCTTTCGGTGGGAAGGTTCATTTTTGTGGTCTTGTCAAGTCTATTGCTGAGATCCCGAGTAATCCGCATACAGGATCAATATCCATGGAATCGGAGAACATTTTTTCGGGTCATGCAACTGAAAAATTTACCGCGTTAGAGACTAAGTTCAATTTTCCAATTTCTATGAACGACGATCCGACGGATCTAAAAGACCATGGTCTTCTGTCGGACACCTGGCTACTGTGCCAATGGGGATTTATGACCTGGTTTGAATCGCAGATTTGGTGAAAGTTTTCACATCTCAAATTTTTGGGCAGCCATGGGTTGAACAAATGCAACTAACCACCTGCTCACAGTTCACACAAATGTTCAAAGACTGGTAAAAAGAAGGATGAATGGAGATGAGTTCAATTTGTTTTCTGAAGCGTTCCGTAAAATAGAACGTTTTGCACGTTTGTCATTGGAAGATGTGTTCATGAGGAATGAATTTATTATACTCTCATCACGGTTGACCTGCATCCTAGACTTCACTCATGCCACGTGTAGTTCAAGTAATTTCTAAATTCCGCTCGTCAGTACAGTATTCAAGTTATTTCGGCTATAGCTTTGCAGCAAAAATGAGGGATAACCTCTTGGGATGTACCAAAACTGTGTGCGTTAGATACCCACTACTGTGATTCAAAAGCTACACAGTGCTTCTTAGCCTTTTAGCGCCACTCGTATCATGGTGTTAATACAGTTCAGTTTATGATACGTGTAGATAAGTGGCTCACTTGTCCCTGTCCTACTAAAATTTCGGTGGTTGCCAGGAATTTCCCGGAGTAGTACTTCATTGGTAATAATCCTTTATCAAACCGGACACTCCTGATAGCAATTATTGGGAAAATCCACCTGTCCAATGCTTTCTACACTAAGGGTTACACTGGTTACACACTGAGCGATTTCTGATGACTCCAGCCTTAATAAGGAATAATTTGACAGGAAACCAAGTTCGCACACTGTGCAACACAGATTGGGCAGTTTTTCGAGTTTGGGCAACAGAACAAGCCTTTCCCGCAACGTGTAGGCACAAGATCTGCCTTGCCTTTCAGATGGCACAGTTCCAGCTATGACAGAGTAACTAACTGGAATGATCCACCGAATATGTCCTCCCCACTAGATTCACCGAAGGCTGAGGTTGAGTACGTGTGCGCCTGATTCATTAGGCTCTCATTCAGCTTGCTTTCTGATAGATTCTTGGCAGAATGGACTAACTTATTACCTTATGGGTTTTCTGAAGCCTTACGATTACATAAGGCAGCTATTTTGTTCAATCGAGTTCACCCATCAGTAGCGTTCAAAATGTGATGTTGAATGATTTCCCGCTCCGTTTGAATCAAGCTCCTTCCGAAAATAAATGTAGACCTCTTCCCCGTAATCCCAATTCAAATGACAGATATACTCCTTCTGGCCGTTCTTGTCCAGAAACGAGGTGTTTTTAAGTGTGAACACGGCTCATTGGTAGTGTAATGCATTTTATCAACACGCCATGAGTATTCTGCATCACAGCGGATACGTCTGGATCGACATCGATCAATAATGTGGTTGCCCCGATTGTGTGTTAGTGTGTGCATAGTGTTCACACACTCGAGTTAATACCGTTGAGTGTATGTGCGTCTATTTAGGTTCTCTGGAAAAATTTGGTTTTATTTACTTCTCATCAAATAAATGCGCGCTGTACCCCCTCGAGACTGCAAGCAAACGACGATCGGAAAGACACCTGGCTTCGGCGTGTCAGTCAGACAAAATTATTTGTGGTGTTGTGAAAGAAAAACGGAGATGGTGGCGATTGGAACTACAATGTTTGTGTGCGACAAACACTGGAACGCACAAGGTCTGCAGTCTAAACTGAACATCTGGGTGGAGCACGGGGTTTTTGAGAGTTATGAAAAACAATTTCAGTTATCTTATTCAGATTTCCCCAGACAGATATGGATGTTTTATCTTATCAGAACCTTGTCGTTAACGTCTGTGAATAACTGAAAATCAATGAAAATTAGACAGGTATGCTTCACGAACTTCCGCCAGTTATACCTTCTTAAACAGGGGATATCCAAGAGCGTATACGTTTGTGTCAAATGTTAAAAAGCTAAAAATTTGCAAATACTTCATGTCCTCAGTTATCCTTTTCAGAAGAACCCCAAATTCATCCTTTTGTAGGTTTGTTCTTTCTATGATACTGTTTAGCTGGTCTAGTTTTCGTGCCCATCTCATATGGATGAATTAGGTGTCCACTAAAATTCCCAATGAAAGTAGTTCAACAGTTACTTTAGTAGTTCTTTTCAAAGCTTCAACAAAGCTAAAAAGTTTTCAACAAAAACGCTTTCGAAGAACGCCCAAAGTGTGCTCGATGGAAGTAACCCTTCTCAAGGGTTGAAGGCAGCGTGAAACATATCCGACGCCTTCTGGGGCCAGCATCGTTTATCCCATTTCGACTTATAGTGCAAATGAAAAAATTCGCCAGTCCCCATACGGCCGGGTCATACAAGGTTATCTTCCTCTGTTGTGTACCATCAAGTTAAGTAGATCATGTGACCAACCAACTGAAACTGCGTAGTGTTTATGCTAACAGACAGTCCGAGGGAATCACTGACCAGTTAGCACACAAATGGTTCTATTCATGAGTAGTCAGGTCAACTGACTAGAACAGGTTACACTGTCCAAAATGCTTCAAATATGAATCCATCGCGTTATCCTACGTGCCCGTTCCGTTCGTTCATTCACATCTTCTAGGATCTCTGTCTGTTCAAGCCAAAGTGATCACAGTATAACTGGAAGTTTATACAACAAGCTAGTACGAAAGAAGTGGTTTGATTCAAAAATGCAACGCCAAACGGAGCTTTTCGTCCCTGTATGTACTTAGTCGATGGGCGTACTAGGAACCGGTAACGTGACTGCTCGGTTGACAGCTTCAAGCCATTAAGGATCACGAGTCTGGCCCTCACCACCCACACTGGAGCTCAAAACAAGCTAGAATGATTTGAGCCATAAGCTACCTCGTACATGAATTGTGCATGATGACAAAACATTTGTATCCGAAGGTATATTAGGCTAACTTTAAATGAGTGTGATTATGTTTGAAGCTAAAAATACAAATAAACGGTCTTCTGAAGTTGAAAAACTGACAGTCAAACTCCAACTCCGCTTACTCTCTCAGGCTCTACACTAAAGACAAATGTACCTGGCTGGTCGGTAAAATAGAATTTATGTAGTTGGCTGACAAACCACTAAAGAAAGTCACCCAAGTCAACTTTCATTTTGGGGCAAATAGATGTTTATGACCGTTGATTTATCGTACAAGCTTGGAATATGATCATCTACTAAAATGGCGCAACATTGATTATTGTTTTCAAAACTATACACATGATTTTGGAATCGGCGTAATCTACTCACTCAAAGCATCCTTCGGAAACCAGTGCTTTTGTGGGAAAAAGCCAGGCAAAATCTGGGGGTAACAATAGACTTTGCACCTGGGTTTTACGCTGAGGTTTTATTACCTTGTATCACGCACTACATTCCAGTTAGTGGAGCCTCCGGTCAACTAACTGCGCAAACATGGTAAGATATGGAGCCAGAGTTATGGAAATACCGATCAAGTGGTGTTAAATGGCGCCAATACCATGTGGATAATAGTCAGCTGAACCAAAAGAGCAACATGATATTCTTTTCTTCGGAATTAACTTGTTTCTCTTGGATAGCAGAGGCAGAGCGTTGGGTCATACACCTAGTTGACTGTTTCTTGCTTTTACTACAAACGTATTGGAGAAATGGCATGAGACACGGCACGATACTGAAAGCAGTATAACCGAACACTGCTGTGGTCAGAGTACAAGCCTGGTTGTCTTGCAGCGCGATCACCTTGAACCAACTTAACACTGTCCACTGGACCATCTCTTCAAAATAGTCCATAAGATGAATTATAAGCGGTGAAAATCGATAAGTGGTCAAAGAAGCCACAATGGCGTAACCTACCACCCTAGGTACAACCAAACCGGAGTCATTTAAATAGTGTGCAATACTGACGATCAGCTGATGAGTTCATTTTACAACCAACCTTATCTGCACCATATGTAACTAACAAGTCTGCTCTTCAATTAAATAAGCTTTCACAATGATGATGAGGCTTCGGTTTCCAGCAATTAAAAGGGGACCAACAGAATACCTGAAACGAAATGAAAAGTAGTGGAAAGAATTTTTATCAGAAGGAGACGTCCACGTGCCAATGTCTGGCAAGCATTTGCCTTTGCTTGACCTTCAGTGCGCTGTTCAGCAAAGTGATTCTTCAAAGCATAGTCAGCAAGCGAATGCAAACGCCAAGTCATAGGTTAAATTGTTTTACTCTAAAAAATCCCGATTACCATTGAAAGATTTACTACTGATTGGAGGAAACCTTTCTGGCTGCTCAGTGAACTGAAAGTGGATAGGTTTAATTCACTTACATTGACGATCGAATAAGCTAACAAGGGAAAAAACAGAAAGAAAACTGAGGGCATTTTTCTTTAAAAGCCCCCCCGTTGCACCCTATTTGGAGCATTCCTTCATCTTGGCTTTTCCTCGCCCCGACTAATTCGGTCACATTTGATCAGTGCAGAAGGGCACTGGTCTTGGGGATCTGGTGCATTCATGCTACGTCATGACACACCGGTGTAAAACTGGTCGAGTTGAATGCGTAACCATAAGCTTGGTAGAACCCAAGTGAGGTAGTGTATTGGTCATACGCGTAACACACTACTTGAATTCTTATTCTAGTTTCTTTATACTCAACGAATTACAACCAATTACGAGTTTATATTAGACAATCGACCGCCTTTTCAGTGGGACCACCTGTAGTTGATTTTGTCAAACTTGTTTTGCTAATCTTTTCACATTAACGGTGCGTACCGACTTCAAGCAGCTTTGGTCCAGCTTCCCCTTTAATGGGCCCATTTGTGGCCTCTTCACCCTAATTGAAAGAATGGACGTCTGAATTTTGATGTACAGATCGGCATCAGGTTTGAAAGGTCCCGGACTTTCTTTCAAATGGACCGACTACAAGTGCTCTAAAGGGATGATGTGGACTGATGAACGTTTGGCAACACGTAAAACCTCTGGCCTTTGGTTTGTTTGGCGGGCTCGGCAGTTTGATTGCAACCAACTGGCCAAAACTACAAAATGCGTTACTAATATTATTTTTAGATGCATTGTGTAACCATTGCTAATGTCGGGAAATTTCCCCCGGATGAGGGATTGAAAAAAAAGATTGTAAATTACCTAGTTAAGACTGCCCGCCACCTCTAATATAAAAAAAAACAGAGTCGTTTAGTTATTAGCTTCAGCAACCCTCGAGAACTATCTGCTTCTACCTATTGCCAACTTAAACCCTATCAGTGAGGAATTACACAACAGAGCAATGAACAGTCACATACACGTATAATCAAAAACGCCCGGGCGCGTTAACCTAGCTATTGTTGCGTCACCTCTATTGTCCTTCAATGACATCATTGTCCTGTGTTGTTTACCTAGCAGACATTGACAACTCTGTAATTTAAGTTTACATTGCAATTCATTCACAATTTTGAAATGACAGATTACGTAACCTTACATTCTAAAAAGCTATTTACAACACCCTTTGGAAACGTACTGAAAATGACTTTATGTATGTTGTCAAAAAAGTATTTTTAACACTTTGGAGTCAATGAACAAGGATGAAGGCGTGGTGGAGGACTTAGCTGCAGGGGATTCGCTATAGAACAACTATCAGCGAGTTATACCGAAACACAGGACTGCGGTAGGTATGCGGACCAACATCTGACTTTGGTAGTGTCCTGAACGTAGAAAGGGTTGAAAAAACAAGGTGAAATGCGCTTGACGTGCAACAAAACTACAAAAGAAGAGGTAAAGTTTGCTGATCGGAGTACCATAAACAACATGAGTCAAAATTCCGTTATCTCTAAACGTAGTTCAGAAGCCAAGAATTAGGATAGCGGAGCTTCTCAAATTATTAACCAGGTTCGAGGTTTCCAAGTTGACTTATTCATCTAACTGTCTATACTGGTTTAACGCCTTGTGAGCGGTTAAGTAACCTGGCGCATTTGACGGTCCATCGAATGACAACTACGCCTGAATAGGTTTCACGACTGGAGAATAACCAGAGTTTTCTGAAAGTATGCTACAACACTTTGTTAAAAACAGACGCTCAGTTAGACGGATCACAAGCATGTTCAAAACATGCTTGGGACTTACGGCTAAATCTTCAGCCTTCTGGTAATTCTTCAGCTATACAAAGTACGATCTAAAAGTTGGCAAGAACGCATGATAAGCGAGTTTGCTATGATCACTTCTACATGACCATATCCTGTCTACATAGAACTCCACCTTTGTTTGGCCACTAGAGGATGAACGAGGTAAGCGCCGGTGTAAAAAATGCTGAACGAAATTGTACAGCATTCTATACAAAGCGATATAGAACAGTGGAGTACTGAACACTGACGGAAGACGGCAAACCATAGTAACCCGGATTACCATTGTGTAGCCTACCAGACCACCGGAGTATCCTCACAGTCCTGTTCAGTGTGTGGCGAGTTAGAAACACAACTCTTGCAATGCTGGTGAGCTCTAATAAGAGCAAGCTAAAGTCCGGTGTTTCCCCCCAGGTTAAAGCAACTTTCTCAGATGGAACAGCATACATTTGAAACATAACTGTTTTTCCCAAAAAATGCATACCCCAGCCTGATTTTTCAGATCAAACGACAGGTTTTAACACGTGAAACGATAACATGTCCCCAATATAACACGGATTCTTTGTACTGTAGGCTAAAAGCGAAGCCCCACCCACAAGATGACGGGGTTAAAAGAACCCGAACAGTTGGATATTTTTGTAACTGAGTATTCGTAAGGTGGAGGTGAGGTTCGGCGGTTACAAAAATAGCTCATTTGCTGTCTTGTACAACGGATAGGGCATATTTTCACTGTAGGCAATCCGTTTCCGAGCACCGCAGCCGATTAGCAAATGTTATTTGAGCCATTTGCGTTAACCTGAACTCGTGGAGAACAGAAAGACGGTCATCCAACCTGAAACAGATCGAAAGCAACAATGGTAGGTTTGTTAATTATGTTTTCCGTGTGCCGCACTGAATAAATTGAGCCGAAAATCAGGGAGAACAACCCTATTCATTATATAAACTGTCTTTCGCAACTGTAGTCGGCAGTTTGTCGGGGAAACATTCTTTATTATTGTCTCCTATATCTTGTCCGCCGTCGTGTTTGAAAGACCACGGGGGGCTTCTTTCTTGAAGGAACACTGCTCATAAAGTTCTTGGAAACCCTTCGACAGTCTACGATCAGTTTCGTCATTCTTGTACACACAGTACCGAGTTTCCATCAACTCAGATAGTAAAAAGTCAGCGAAATGCACTCATTTGAATACTAATGTGATTTTAACAGGAGATTCAGCTGAATTCCATCTGGATTTCACAACTCAGTTGAGTCTTTCGTTAGAACATATTAGTGTGTAAATGAGTTTAGTTAGCAAATCACGGGCTGCTGTTTACTGAGGGAAGTCTCTCCAGATGGGAGGAATCATGCAATGCTTATCCGTGTTGTATATACTGTAGACGTGCTTAAACTGGATGCTAGAAAGCTCTTGTGAGCACGCAGAGCTTTTAATTCCCGGAGAAAAAAATCGACTTGCTTAGTAGGCTCGCCACAGCTGTAACTTGTCAGTTAATGCCTGCCTGCATTCACTAGTTTTGTGTGAGTGACCTGAAGATACCCACTAAAAATTATTCCGCACAATATTTTCCGGCGTATTTTGTAGATTTAGGGACCAAAACCGTCTTTTTTCAACAGATGGAGATTTGAGATAGTGTGAAGGGATTCGGGAATTCTCAATTGAGATTTAGTCCTGTTAGTGAAGTCAGTGTACGCTGAAAGCCGAGGATAACTCTATGGCTGTTTCATCCTGACTGGAACTCATCAGCAGCACACAAAACTCTACGGAGGAGAAATAATTTCACCAGATAAATGAAACTTCGATCTGAGAAATCGTCATTCGAGCAGCCGGTCAACACGTGCGACCACTTGATGTAGTTTCCATGATTGAAGGACGAGTAGCGCTGTATGCTGTCTAAGCGCGAATGAATAGCAAAGCTGACCAGCTGTTCGTGGCCGAACGGTTAAATCGTTCAGCTGTAGCACCCTTTCGGTGCCTAGCTGCCATGCCACCAGAAGAAGGCACGAGGGCTGAGATACTGCCAGGTTGCCCAAGCCTAGACAGGGAAAGTCGAGATGCAGAGGTCGGGTTCGAACCACGGATGTTCCGGTCAGTGAAGTCGCGCTCTAACCGCTTGAGTCATCTCGCCCCACTGGCCGAACGGTTAAGAACTCAAACTACTAGCGGCGGGAGGTCACGGTTCGAAACTTTCTCCTGGAGTTTTTGACATGTGCACTGCTGATGATTCTCAATGGGGGTGAAACAGCTGTGCAGTGCTTCGCGGCTTTTCAGCATAGATTGCCTTCACCGACAGGAGGAAATGATAGAAGATGGTCCGATTCTGCTTATCAAAGTGAAATCCATAGAACATCCATTCAACTGAAAAAGGATTTTATTCAAGCACGTGCTGACATTTGTGGTTTGGTGACCACATTTCTTAGTTGTCATTCCTCTGAAGAGAGCACATTTATGTGGCCCAGTGGAGCCTCTCTTAAAGGAATTGTTTTCATAAGTCTTTCTGACTGACCCCTTCAGAGGGGAGTGGAGTACGTACACGAAACCGACTGCGCATGTTGTATCGTATTTTGGAGCCGATAGCACGCATACTGATTGCTTAACTAAACAGAGGCCCGGCTGAAGTTTCTTACCACTGTTGCAACAAGGTAAGTGTGAGTTAGTCACACTGCTGATGAGCGGCTGGTGGCCGAACTGTTTCATATACAACTACTAACCGATGGGTTGCCGGTTCAAAACTCCCTTGAGTTTCGTGAGATACGTACTGCTGATGATTCCCAACAAGGATGAAACAGTCATACAGTGCTTTCAAGTATATAATTGCCTCACCTACGGGACGAAATCTTGGGTGAAACTCGCAAGTCTTTTCGCGTACCATCAACATGCCGATAAAACCGTATGGTCAACAGTGTGATCAAAGGAAGTTTCTGTCCATGGTGGACAATCAAGTGGGAAGCAAATCGTCCCTGTTTTTCTCAGTCGATTAATCTCCAAGTATTGTTGACAAAGGGGCGAGATAGCTCAGCGGTTAGAGCGCGAATTTACTGGTTCGAGCCCGACCTCTGCCTCTTGACTTCCCCTGTCTAGGCTTGGGCAACCTGCCAGTATCCCAGCCCTCGTGCTTCCTTTCGAGTGGCATGGCAGTTAGACACCGAAAGGGTGCTACAACTGAACGATTGTTGACAAATAATCTACGGTCTGTCGCATATTAGCATTTGCTGAGAAGTAAAGGGTGAATGCAGTCACTAGAATTTATTATCTTCGCAGTCTACAGGGAAATGAGCAACTCAATAATAACTGCGCGGTTCATTGAAGGACTATCGTTGTTATGACCTCATTCCTTGTAACGGTCCGCTCGCTTTTCGTCACCTGTGAGCCTTCACAAAATCTCTTTCCACTGAATTCCTCATGATTCGTGCACATGCTTGACATCTGTCATCAGCCAAAAGAATGAAGTTTTCCACGTAGCTGAGATTATGTTGCCCACCGTGTAATGGCGAAATGTAGCGACACTGTTCATATCTCCTTGAATTTCCTGTCATCGCCACATCGATACTGAGGTAACTCCCGCAGTGAACGAGTAAACTACAAAACAATACACACACAAAACAAATATCTGCAGCTCCTAAAAGAATTTATTGTGAGTAACCGGCAGAATTCAAGAAACAGCTATTAGCAGTCTGCGTCCTGGTGACACAGCTGCATGAATAAAACACGAGCACTCGGTTTATGACAGAACACTGTAGTAAGCGTAAATCAACACGATAAATAAAGAATGAATCCCGTGCCTGGATCACCCTGTCCCGGTTATTTGAATGCGTCTCGCAAAATGTCACGTCAGCTGTACAAGTTCACTTACGTCCACACAACTAGCTGTCTAAGAATCGTTTCGACCGATTCACACGTTTGAAAGCTATTAATTTTTTATGAAGGCAGATGTTTTGTGGACAGAAATATCAACGCTGATGGATGGATAGAAAATCAATTTTGACGGATGTCGGTGTGCAGTGGACGTTCGTGAACAACCAAATTGTTGTCGTTGTTTTTGTTGTTGTTCCTGACGTAAGCGTTTTCCTTGACTGTCCGAGAATCAGTCGGTGGACGTCCCAACACCTTCCGGTTTGCAATAAACAGTTATCTTCATACAAACTGATGGGAAAGCACAGCTGCACGTACGTGGCGGATTTTATTACCAAAACTTCAAAATATTTCGCTGCGTAAATGACAGTCGTGATGCTTATCAGCGAACTGTTTAAACTCCGGTTGCTACGACTGCTGCGCACAACGGACACAAACATACTTTGTAGCGCTAGTCACTGCGCTATCAAGGAATGAAGCATCCGTACCCGTGGGAGTGCAAACTCAAGGAGACAGGCAGCCAGTTTCGGAGATGCTTACTCTTAAAAGGGAATTTTATAGGTGTTTGTGGGATGTGTGGAATTCATATTCACATTAACGTTCCACCTACAACTAACCAAAAACTGTCCCCAAGTTCCAAGTGCGTGGTGATACCTGACTTGGAAGTCCTGACAGCTACTGGGTCATCGTTCGAGAAGTCGGACAAGCCAGCCACATCACTCAGGCGTGAACACGTTTGCTTCGCATGTCAGATATCCAGAGCTCGAGTCCCAGTTGATGAGTTCTAACAGGAGCGAAACTCCAGTCCGGTGATTCCCCCTTTGGTTTGGACTAACCATAAAAAGTGCTCCAGGACAAAAACAGGACTGTTAAAACGAATGATGTATATGGATTTTGGTTTAATTAATTTCTCAAGACGGGTCCAAGACCCTCTCAAAATTGCCAGAATTGGATGCCTAAGAGTTGAAATGAGTATTTAGCTTAATATTTTTTAGGGAAGAGTAACGCTTCACAAACGCAATTTAAGAATCTTGGTCATATTTGCCGTAGCTTTTCTCACGGTTTAACAAAATCACACTCAGAAGCTTACTACTGCTTCCTCGGGTCCATTCCGGATTGCATATGCCCGAACTGGAAGTACGGACCAGTAATTCTTTGTGATTATAATTCTGCATGCTAATCCATTTTACGCACGGGTATGCAGTTATGTGCTTAAGTTTGTTGTCAGATCGATGGTAATCGACAACACTATGGCTGATTTGCGTGCAAGCAAACATCTAGCTCCCCTCACATTGAGACGGTATACTCCCCCACAGTAGGTGTTAATGAGAAAGACATAAACTGGGCGGTTCAGAAAGTCGTAGCTCCCACAACGATATTTGCCTAGGCATCAAGCTTATTCTGGATGTGAATTATCCGTTGACTCTGGACGTCAGGCAAAAACAGTACGGTCAAACGCTGCAGATCACTGTCGAACGCTGTTCGCCACTTCTGGTAGTGTTATACACTCATTCCATATTGAGCATGATAGAAACTGAACGGAATCGGTCAAAAGCAGTCTCCAGTAGAGGCGTGCTTGGTGTACAGAGGTGTTCTATACGAGAAGTATACCGTATTCTTCCAGTTCTTTCCTCTGGGCAGAACGCATGCTATTCAAAAAGAGCATGAGTTTTTGTGTGCAAGCAAATTTGCATGATGAAATCTGTACACTGCGGTCTTTTTTCAGCAAATGAATAGAAGATGTTGCTCTGTCTAGAGAACGACGACGACGAACCCAATTCGGAGTATTATTCACGCTGTGGGACATGCCGAGCAAACCACCCTAATTTATTCGCCCAACGCTCCTCCAACGGCCTCTCCATCCAAATACGGGGTTCCAAGATCTAGAAGACGACCGCTGACCTTATAAGCAAACGCAACATTCAAATCCTGAATGCTGTTTGCCCGTTGTATGTATACATCATCAAACTTCGCGTCATGTTGCCTCACAATTTCCACAGTCTTTAGGCTGTTGTAGAGCCTGTCGGGGGTATCTGCATTCGACTTTCGGTGAATCGGTTGTATTTTTTGTATTTTACTACCAACAGTGTTCTCCTAATAATATTGCCTACCAACCTCTTCTAAAACGAAGACTTGATCTCACATCACAAAGAGAGCATACCTTCGAAAAGATCACGATTCTGTCCAATTTTGACGGTGCATGGTGTTGTAAACTCTTTCTTTTGCATTGTATAAATGCTTCCTTCAAAAAATATCTAAGGAAAACTTGAAACACACGTGCAATTTTCTGTGCAACGTTTCCTGGAATTATACTGAATTCCTCATTGGCCATGCCTTCGGCTTCTGCTTCAAACTTGACTTAAAACTTGGGTATCCGAGACTTCCATGTTTAGACCAAACATTTGGTGGATGTGACAATGAGTAAACCTGGCCGTAAAGTGGTAACTAATTTGGTGTCTAGGTGATAGAAAGTGACGCTTCAGTTCGCTCTTACAGGAAGAAGTTGGGCCTCAGAAAATTTCCACCCTTGGAAGGACCATCATCATCATCACCATTATCATCATCATCATCATCATCATCATCGTCATCATCATCGTCATCGTCATTATTAACATCATCATCATCATTATCATCATCACCATCATCACCATCATCATCATCAACAATAGCAACATTATTTTTTATCAGAGACAGCAATATCAGTATTGACACTGGTGCTTCACTGACACGCAGCCACAAACGTTATTTAGGCACACTTAAAGCCTTAAGGGAAAAATAAGAGCACAGAGTGATTGCTAGCCTATCGCAGGTATTCTGAGGTTCCTGCACCTCCATACGCCCAATCAGATAACCTGGGAAGAAGCTGACAGCACAAACACGTATGTTTATTAAACCAACAAACTAACACAGTATAATCACACATCTAACACTTCCATTTCAAATATTGTCGCGTTTTTTTATTCTGTCCATATTTGGCTATTGTGAAAGTTAAGGCTTCCGTGGTTTATCAAACCGAAGTGCCTCTGCTCTGATTGCCCAGTCAGTTAGTCCTCCCGACTGGTTGTGGAGCTCCGTGGATTGATCACTGCAGTTCGACTGCCCAACTAGTCAACATTCTAGGCTTTCATGCGACCTATGCAAAGAGCTGCCCTCCATGGCCAGGCCAAACACTGCAAAAAAGAGAAGAATTATCCGGGCTTTTTACTTACGAGCGAATCCTGAAATAGCGATCTTTAGGGAGTAGTTGAGTATGGTTGCGGAATTCGTAGAATTCACGTTTACATCACTCTCTTTTGGACAGTCGTCGTCCTGTACTGGCGCAATTATTCTGGTGAGTCCACACCAAGGGGGGGAGCACCGGATCCGGGTTTCGCCCTTATCAGACCTCATTAAGAGTACATATCCTTGGTCGTACCGGGGTTTGAACTGCGCATATTTGACATGCGAGGTGAGCGTGTTAGCACTACTCCACCAGCGCAACCTGGACACATGAACTTCCACGTCTGGACGGGCGAACGTGTTCACTCTTGAGTGGTGTGTTTGGTCTTGCCTGACGTCTCGAACGACGACCTAATAACTGCCGTGGTTGTGTCGATTGACTAACCCGCCCGTCAGGGCTTCCCAGTCAAGTAGCGCCACGGACGCCTCCGAAGATAATTTAGCCATTTAGCCACAGATGAGTGGTCACCAGCTTGCTTAACTCGCACCGATACAGAACGGTGGGCTGACATCCATTTCCGGATTTGTCTGGCAGATCGAACGATGCTGATGGCTCCCGCACAAAATGCGTACTAGAACATACAGTCCGAATCGCGTGTCCAGCCAACTGAACGCCCTGTACCCGATGTAAATCCAAGCAAGTAAAATCGGAGGATGAACAGTCCTTGTGTGTCCTGTCCTGTCCAGGATTAACGGGCTCTATCTGTCCACGTTTTGTAACAATAGTGGGACAGTTAAACAATGTCGTTTACCGTCTGAAATCCAAAAACTGAACTTAAAAATCTCCTTTTTTTTGGAAAAAAACTCAGTGATACGCTCCGAAAAGATATACATTTTCTTCCTTGTGTATGTTTTAAACGATTCGATTTATTATCAACTAGAAAAATATTCCTTTTTCGAGACCAGTTTTTTAAGCAAGACTGTGGCATTCCTCCTCAAATAGTGGGGTCCCGGATGAAACTGTCAACTGTGAACGTTCGAACAGCACAACCAATAGAGCTCCTATCATAGATCTTTAGGAAGGATAAATCGGATGTTTGTTTCAGCCTACGTAGATGGAATAAATTACTCGGTTGCAAACTGTAATTTAATTGCTGAATGAATAAATGAATGAATGAATCCTTTTAAGAATAATACAATACCCGGCAACATAAAATTTGATGTCCAAGTAAAAAATACGACGGTTGGGAAATTGGGGATCGGCACTTGCCTGATGAGTTCCGAACAGGGTCAAGTCAGTTACTTTCCGTCTTTGAGTGAGTCATTCCCACACACAGTTCCATCCACGAACGAAAAATACTGCTACAGTTTGAACACTGACTCAACTAAACGTGAGGTTGTATGATATTATGAGTGAAAGCTTCATTCAAGTATCCATTTAACCTTACTTCAGTTTACAAGCGATTTCAAGGCCGACTTCGTTCTGGAAGAACGTATCACACGACGAAAAGATGCAAACAATTTCAGCACAAACATGGGAAAAACGGCCAATTTTTCTCATCGTCCATTCCCGTGATATCGAAGCATGATGTATCAATACAAAAAGTTTTTTTAAAAATTACATGGGCGGTCTTAAGACAGGTACCCGGCTGTCAGCAAAGCGATTGAGAAAATGCATTTAATCGGTTGGGAGGAACTGAAAACATCATCTACCCGACAAAAATTCCAGCGTAGAATGTCTTTGAAAAAAATGTTCTACCTGTCCAATAGTCAGGAGATATTTTGTTATTCTCTATGCTCGTATGTATGCGTGCGTGCTGGCTTCGAGCAGGGCCGTAATCGAAACGGACGCATTCGTTATGGAAACTGGACAGAGTTGCCAGAGTAACGCTGTCCTGGAAAACTGAACAACCCTCTCATTATTTATGCTGTGAGCAATGCAGACAGCATAAGAGCTGGCTGTTGGAAATGTTGGCAAATCCTGATGGCTAGGTTCGGTCTCCCTGAGCACGGATAAATTCGTCTGTCTGACGCCATTTGCCATTCCTTGTTGTCTGTCGTGAGAATGATTAGTAGCGTACATCTACGGAATAAAAAAATGAGGCACTATATGAGTACATTTTCAGGATTTTTGGAAACTGTCAGACGCATTGTCCTAGAAAACCGCTGACGGGACTCAAGTAATAGGTTCCAAACCTGACAAATTAGATGTCATTGTTGTTACATCGCCACAAATTCTGCCGGGACCATGTGATTTTGAAACCCAACGTTGGAATTAGGGGGACAATGTTGCATCATATTTGCTATTCAGCGATGGGCTCGGTTTTCTCAACTCTGAACGAACAAACCCACTTTACCAAACTATGCGAACAACGTAAGATGTTGAAACCAACCCTAATCAGGACCTCTGCTGATGCGAAATTCAGCTTTTTCAAGGTTCGAGGACTCCGTTTCCGAATTCTGTCACAAATCACGATGTAGTGCATACGGTAACGCTACGTCAACATACTATAGTACATCCTCTGATGTATCTATTAAGAACTGCGGGGAGTGACCACAGCACTAATATTCCTATATTCACCGATACCTTAAATCATTCTAAATTGTGACGTCATACGTTTCTCGTTGAAGTGGGATTTTACCACTTCACCTGAACAGTCCTCCTTCTGTTCCAGCGCGATTATTCCGGCCAGTCCAGCTCAAAGGGGAAAGGCACTGGATTCCAGCTTCTCCGCTATTATATCTCTGTTCGGACATCTGACATGGGAGGCAAACGTGTTACCAACACTCCTTCAGCATGCGTTGGATACAGCTGAATTATTACCTCTGAACAGACTCGCATGTTTGCTGTCCGGGGTTCGAGTCCCGGAGCCGCCAAAGACGAGCTCTAGTAATAGTGAGCTTCTAGTACAGTTTTTCCACACATTTGTTTGGACTTATCAGAATAACTCCGCTGGGAGAAAAGAAGGACTGTTCAAGAGAGAGTGAGATGAGAGAGTCTGTCGGACTTTACCACGGCTAGCGGAATTGCGTGGGTAAATTTTGTTATTGTTTTTTTCAACAAAAACAAACTATCATGTTCATGTGCAGGTGCACATGCGGTTTTTCACTCATTTTCATCAAAACCGTTTCTGACACGTGTCGTTGTTGTCGCAGTTGCTGTTGCACATAACTGATTGGCATTTCTTCAGTCTTGTTTCCTGTTTACTGGATGATCTATCGTGTAGTTCTTTGTCGATCTGACTGGTTATTGGACAGCAAATGTGGATCGATGCGAACGGCTCTACATCGATAACCAAGACGACGACGGCTGCGGCAACAACAAGAATGTGGTCTTGTGGCAGGCGTCGCGTACACATCGTTGTCCAATCAAGTTAAATTTTCGATCATTCACCCATGCCTCATCGTTTTCCCTGCTGGCAAAACGTCGATCATTTCCGATAAAATTAATTACAGTTGTGCGTGCGGGGCAATTAACACAACGCTAAATCGATTCGTAAACAGCTAGTTGAATGAATGTCACTCAACACGTTTAGTCGATTGACGTTTGATTGTAGATGCACTTGAACCACTAGCGAGTCAACTGTGACTTGGAAATTATTCATGATATCTCGGGTTGAATAGTTTTGTAATTTCAGCCCCCTTTCGTGTAGATCAGTCAATGTCTTGTATGCTCTACTTGACTTGATTTACCCGAAGGACTGATTTTGTAAACGATAGGCACAAGAAGAATTTCTCCATTAGTCTGTAACCGATAACACTTTTACATGAAGCCTATGTGCATTTGTAAAGTTGGTTGTCTGGTAGGCAAGATGCAAAGAGTGAGCAGTATTTTTAACCCGTAAAAGTACTCACAAAGTTTGCTGTGATCGGGACCGCAAAGTGCGAGTTCTGTAACTCGTCTACACCTTTGTGTGGTAGTCATTTGTCGAGTCATCGGTTCGCAGTAACCACCTTGTTATAGTTACAAACTAGATGAAGTGAGCACTCGGTGGAATCATCGTGAGATTAGTACTCAGAGATTGGTTCACAGCGGCAATCTTGTCACACTGACCCCTCAAAAGAGACCATCACCGTGAGGAGTGACTACTGACCTTTAATTGAGAGTAAATGCTCTCCAAAAAATGAAAAAAAGTTAGTAACTGGAGAGGAACTCTCCTGGGATCGGCCCATCTTCTGAGGGGGTCTCCTTGGAGCGATCACCGCATCTTCCGCCCGTATGACGGAGTGGATAAGGTGGCTGATTGCCATTTCGATGACCCGGGTTCGATCCTCACATTGGAGCCTTCGAATTGGCTGCCGGTCCCCTGATAGTCTGTAAACATGTCGTTTCAGAAACGAAGACCTAAGAAATAAGCTTTTCAAAAACCTTTTAAGTAAAACCAATCAGTCGTACTAAAGACCACCGAAATAAACAGCTGTCAGTCTCTCTGAAAATGGTGTTGTCCGGGTCGGAATCAGATTGGAGGTGTGTTCTTCATAGACTATCGAACACTATAACCTATCTTTACACTTGTACTTGTTTTATAAGCGTTAGAAAATTGGTTATTTAGCGCTCGGAAATGAAAAAAATTGGGTTAGATGTCTGAGAAGAGAATAAAAGAAAACAGTGGCCACTGTGTTTGTCTATTAGAAATGGGTGTATAGTTGCGCTATATTCATCTATCATTTGGACGGACGTATCATACAATTTTGTGTGTTCAAACCGATACTACCATCGCGGCTAGACGACAATAAACCACGTGCAAACGTTAAAAGGGTCCGAAGCTACTTAATCATTAGAAAGTCTCCCGCAGCTATGACTCCTTTGCGCAAGTATAGTACACTAAACTCCAAGAGAACTAAAACCCGGGCACTTAGCTGTAATGCCCATTCAGCATACACTTGATATAAGAAGAATGAGGACTGAAATCCCACCAGTTTCGTGCATTTCTAAACAACGGATACCCCAGATGCTTCGTTAGGAGAACCTCGAAGAAAAAGACTCCCCGAAACAAACAGGAACAGAAAGATTAATAAACTAAACGGATGGTTCCTCCGTACATATCTGAATTCACAACAAGGCGACTATCACCAAAAGAAATCTCAGTGGCTCACAAATCAGCCATCACGTTGAGGAGACTAATCTCAAAACCGATGGACAAGAATGATGAGGGCGCATGAAGCAACATCTTGTACCGAATCAACTGTACGGACCATAAAAAATATCATGTTAAAGAGACTGGAAGAAAAGATTCTATTTGGGGTAAAAACATAACGCAGCTATCAAAAGACACGACCCACTATCCAATTACTCCATACATGACGACCAGGTGGGACGCACTTTTAATCTAGGAAATGCGAAGATCGTGGCACACCGAAGTACAAGACACTAGGGGGAATTCCTAGAAGGATGGTGTTCCGCAAATAATGCATATCGAAATCGACCCTGTCTATGCAGCGCTACGAGCGAGGGACAGCCAAATCAATGCTACCAGTGAGTCAAACCCAGCCATCAGATCAGCTCATTGTGGAGGCAAACGAACAAAGCTCACGGCGGGGTGACTGGGGAGGTCAGGCCTCGAGGCTACGCTGGCGTCCACCAATAAGGAAACAGTTCAAACAACAAACCACTAGGAATGCTCACACAAAACACCAAAGTAATTCGCATGCGATACGTTCAATTTCACAAGTGAAATATGCATCAAGTGCCAAGGTTAAGTTAAGATTGCAACATATGTCCACGTACCCTGAGATGCTTTTAACAGATCTCCTCCACTTCATTCAACCCTAGATATATGGAAATAAAATTAGTTGCATACTCAAGAATTCTTACACTCAGTCACCTGATTAAAAATAGAAGCTTTCAATTAATTTCATCTTCATTAATCATATATTTTGTGCCGTGGATGACTGCCAGCACAGATGGCTGTCTTTTAGTGAAACATGTCACAGAAATAGTCATTTCCGTCACCCGCCACCTTGACGGGGTGGTCAGACTTGAGTGCTGCAATGAGCCCGCGAGATACACTGGTTGGAACTTCGGCACACAAGGTACAGCCATCCCGGAAA
The DNA here is from genome assembly GCA_004794785.1 of Opisthorchis felineus. Classification (NCBI taxonomy): domain Eukaryota; kingdom Metazoa; phylum Platyhelminthes; class Trematoda; order Opisthorchiida; family Opisthorchiidae; genus Opisthorchis; species Opisthorchis felineus. The sequence continues at coordinate 125,792 of SJOL01006430.1, read as the reverse complement.
AGCCAAAGGAGAGCAGTCAGACTAAGAGCAGCGAGACCCCGTACTACGAATAATCTTGCTACGAGGCAGTCTGAGAGCAAAGCCATACTGTCCTCCGCGATAGGAGTGTGAAGGAAAGAAGGTATTTACTCCAGGCACACTCCGATCGCCCAACGGTTGACCATGACCGCCAGCGCATTATTCAGTACGGTCGAAATACATTTAAAACCAAAGAGTTTGGTGCTGTTGTGCGCAGATGTACTGGCAGTGAGAGAGTAATACATTACTCCCTGCATCCTGGGGCCAGGCCGGCCCCCTACAGCCAAGTGGGTCAAACTATTGAGTCATTGGCCCCAGGAAGGGTCCCCAGCCTCGTGAGTCAGACTTTTGAGACAGAGGCTAGGGGCAGGGTCCCCTAGCAAAAACCTACATCCTTTCACGGCCTTTTAGGTCAGACTTTTGAGTCAAAGGCTCAAGTGGGGTACCTCAACCAAACTCCCTTCCGCGGCCTGGGCAACCGGGAAGTATCATTTGCCCGCACAGTTCTGTGTTCACTGATGTCCCTCCCCAACCCATTCCCACCACACAAGCCAACGTTGTTGGGCCATTTGACTGTCAGTTATATGACGGATGGGCCTTATGCAACCCCCTGCCTACTAACAATAAACAAAATAACACCTTAAAAAATCCATGAGACCCTTTCTACATGGGAGCTTTTGACGTCTGTACTCTGCGTCAAATTGGCAAACACGCAATGCTCACCGATACCTTATACACCCCTAAAATTGATGTATGCTGTGTCTCCGAATCACGCACACAAGACCCAAGCGTGGTTATGCATCTCAGAACGCCAAGGACGAACTCAGCTCTCTCGCGTTTCTCCCTCTGTGTGTTCGGTGATCCATAAGCGATGCGTCGCAGAATTTAATGCATGGGAGTTGCACTCAGCCCCAGAGCTGAACGCGCTTTGCTGGATTGGATCCCAGTGAACAGTCGTCTTTGCGCCGTCCGGTTATCCAGCTCAATCGAGCTCAATGCCTCTCGACATAGGAAGTGGTGCCTGTTTGTAGTGTCGGCTTATACCCCAACAAACTGCAGTTCTGACACTGAGAAGGATACTTTCTATCAAGAGTTATCCGAGCTCAATCGTCGAGCAAGAAGCATTGACAGTGTTATCCTTGCGGGTGATACGAATGCCCAAGTTAGTCGTTTGAGCTCCTGAGAATCACATCTGGGAGGTCGATTCGGAGTCGATGATCATCGCACGGAGAACGAAGAGCGACTCCTTCAGCTGTGTGCTGATTGTGAACTGTTTATGGAAAGTGCAAACTTTCAGCATAAACGTTCGCGTCGCGTAAACTGGAAGCCACCAACTGCAAACCAACCATAGACCCAATTGGATCACGTGGCCATCAGCCACCGGTGTAGAGCCACAATTCAAGACTGCCGTTCCTTCTGGGGCAGACAACTTGGTTCCGATCACGCCATGGTCCGTTCACGCCTTACAGTTCGTTTCCCTTCAGGCCCTCGCAAGTCAGCAAGAAGCATTCCAATCCGCCATCTTCGAAGAACTAACATAGCTCAACAGTATCGATTTGAGCTAGCTCAGCAACTCTCTATAGTGAACGAATGCTGTACTGGTAGTGAGCATGTGGATGAAACATTGCAAAATTTGACAGGAGTCATGCTAGCGGCGTTTAGTGCTGTCTGATCGACTTCTCAGATTTGACCACAAGACCACTGGATATGGTCGAGAACGCTATTCATGATTGATGTCAGGAAATCCACACCAGCAGACAACGACTACGACGGCGCATGCAAAATAGTGAAGAGCTTAAGGAAAGATCGATAGCTCCGGTGAACATTGAAAGCTCGGGATATGGAGAAGGCTTTTGATACGGGAAACAGCCGTGTCCCATATCAACTGATACGATCGACTGAACCTAGGAGAGCAACGGTAGGTGAAACGATAAGTGAAAAAGGCGACTCATTAATTCACTCGCAAAGACGATGACTGGAAAGAGGGGCCGAACACTTCGAAGAACAATTTAGCTGGCCTCCTGCAACACAGACTGTGAAGAAAGTGCATACGGGTGAATGGATTGTAAACCTCAATCCAACCAAGCTCATTGGTGTGATATGGAGTGAACAGAAAGTGCCTACGGAATGGGGCATGTTGATAGTTATTCCTATCTTCAAAAAGGATACGCGGACTCTGTGTGAAAACCACCGTGGCATCAGCCTGGTAGCTATGACATCGAAGGTACTCTCTGGTCCTATCCTCTGAAGGTTGACTGAACATAGGGCGAGATAGATCCGTGAAAACCAAGCTGGGTTCCGTCCTGAAAGAGGATTCATCGATCACATCTTCACCCTCTGACAGATTCTGACACAGTGAAAATGCCTCCAGCGACCAACAATGATTGTCTTCCTTGACCTGAAAGCTGCCTTTGACTCTGTGGACCGTCAGGCACTATGGCATTGTCTGCGGAGCAAAGGTGTTTCCCATGAATTCTTGACCCTCTTTAAGGCGCAGTAAGTCAACTCCCACAGACGTGAAGGTCTACGGGAAGCTCCCCTCTGAGTTCAATACATAAAGTGGTGTCAGGCAAGGCTGTCCTCTTTCACCTTTCCTCTTCAAATTCGTCATTGATACGATCATGGAAGACTCACTACCAGCCTCTAATGTCTGTGGGGTCGAAGTGCTCCCTGGGTGTCCGCTCACAGATATCGAGTACGCAGTCGACATAGCTCTTCTTGGATCTGACCCCGTGGTAATGCAAACAATATTGAATAATCTAAATAATTCCGCCTCACGGTTCAGCATGCGCATCACACCGGCAAAGTGCAAATTACTACTGCAAGACTGGGTGGGCTCGAACCCTAGCCTCATGCTTGCGGATGAACCGATTGAGGTAGTAGACAAATTTGTTTACCTGGGCAGCTGTATCAATCCCGGTGGTATCGCGAAAGAGGATATTTCCACACGGACAGGGAAGGCCAGAGCAGCTTTTGGGAACCTGCATCACGTGTGGCGTAGGCGTGACATCAGCTTAGCCGTCAAGGGTCCAGTTTATAATGCTGTGGTGCGCTCCATATCACTATACGGATCAGGAACCTTGCCGCTGAGCACAGAGGACGTCAAAAGATTTTCAGTGTTTGACCATCGATGTCTTCGGAGCATTGCCCGAGTCTGGTGGGAACACCGGATCAGTAATGCTGAAGTACGTCGAATAGTTTTCGGAAGAAATAACTCCCCCACGATAGATGAACTGATCACACTGCATAAGTTGCTTTAACTTGGCCACGTGCTCCGTATGGCAGTTGACCGACTTCCTCGAAGGGCTCTTTTCGCACAACCACGTGAAGGGTGGAAACAAGCCAGAGGAGGTCAAACAATGACTTGGCAGCGAAGTATAGAAGCCATTACCAGCAAACTCAGCTGCGCTGGTCATTGCCGTCTTCCTGTATGAGGACCCCGAGACGGGACACATCAATGGTTAGGGACATCGTCAGACATGGCCCAGTCGTGACCTCAGTGGCGCTCGTGCATCTAAGCCACTGTCTTCAATGCATAGCTCTTCTCCCAATCTCCCCAATTAAAAGTTCACTGACGACCTAGTATTTACACACCAATTACGTCAGCTACTGCCTCCAACGAGCAGCTAGCCACCCCACCTCCCCAAATCATCGGTGAACGAAGCTGTGGTAGCTATAACCACTGTACGACAAGTACGCGGTTGTTACAGCTGATGTTGACGTACAATTCTCAGCTTCTTTAACCCAGCCGGTAATCATGTGACTCATGATTCCAATGGAATTAGTTCTCGGCTTTTCAATGTAATTTAACTTTCCTGATGACAACTAGCTTAAAAACAATTAGTATGAGACAACAGAGTGACTACTATGTTCCCTTAAAAATCAATCAGTCTTGCAAAGCAGGGCGTCGACCTCAAGTGCTAGACTTGACCCTGTCAGCTCTCTAACCAGAAAGTCCGTCACATGGAAGATCGCTTCCCCTCCCATGAGTAGAATTTCGCGGGATAAGCGGCATAGCAGGCTAAACAAACACGTCGGCGTTTCACTCCATCTCCCTTGACAATCATACCATCCGCCTTGGAGACAGTCTAAATAGACAGAGCAACAAATGGTTGTGGGTGACAATGATAAATATTCATTGTGCGCGGCATGCGCCTGATAGGGATGATTCACACACAATGTGTGAGTCAGCTATGGTTTTGTTTCCATAGCTAGATAGATAGATAGATTCAGGGACCTGGCATAAAATGACTGTGCACTTTTTATCTGGACGAAGTATAACCCAAACCGAGTGATTCATGCGCCTTCTCATATAATGTACACGGGGAAATTCTACGTCCATTTAAACATGAACCATGCTCAACATCCGGTCCTTAGTGTACCTTAATTTCAGGACGGCAGCTGGAGAGATGGAAACAGATATGGACATGAACACAAGACTAGATGAGCTTCAGTGAACGCGTGAATATTATCAGACCGCTACCTTGTTGTGAAAGCCATGTTAGAATTTTTGTTGGCCAGACGTAACATACTACTTATAAGGTTGCTGAAAACTCTTCAACATCCCACGACGGTTTCGCCTTTCCTGGGGCTCATCAGGTAGGTGGCCTCTGTGCAGCGGATTAGGCTGGACAATAGTATAAACGAGATGTTCACTTGAATCTCCCATTAACACAACCTTATTTCGCCAATCAGTGCCTAAACTGACCTATTCCCAATCCGCACCGCCATTCATAATCGCACCAGATGATAACCTAAGGAGCTATCAGTTAAGAAGCTGGTACTTACGCGTGCCTGTGTCGTACATCTGTACTGCTTTGAATATCCAACAGTGTGCTATGTACAGGTTGAATATAAAAGCGCTGTTAACCAACCACCTGCGGCTTCAAGGTTATCCGTTCAACTCCCATTCGGAATGGTGTGGGTTCCAATCCATATTGATTTTGAGGAGTGCCCATTATTGACTATTTCCAATAAGGCTGAGGTGGACAGGCAGTGATTTGTGACTTTTCGTTGTCGGTAAACCCAGCTTTACACTTGGTGGTATCAATCTATGAGCTTGAAAGTTGGACGGATGTTGTGAATGGTTCTCAAAGAGCGGACCAATGCTGGGTAAGCGAGCGTGTGGGGCTCGGTCAAGTGAAATATGATCGGGAGTATGGACTGATGACTTCAGAATAATATTACCAATAATGAAACGGACGTATCTCATGGGGTTGTTATTATATGAAGGGGGTTAATCAGCCGTCAACTTTGTCAGGCAGCTTAATTGTTCCCCCTTTGATTGAGGGAATTAAATTCATCGAGTCTTAATTGATCAAATCTTCAGTTAATCTTTTGATTCACAGTTTCCCGAAAATTGGGGGTAAGCTCCAGAAAGCTGAGGAGTTAAGGCGCAAATCTATTGACCGGTCGATCGGTTGCTCGAACCAAACTCGACATTCGGACTGCTCCTGTCTATGCTTGGGCAGCTTCGCAGCATCTCAGCCCTGGTGCTTCCTTCGGGTGGTTACACGTAAGATTTCCGCAGAACTGATGTCGCGACACTCATCTCACACGTAACAGAGAGGTGTCAATCAAGGTGATTCTTAGTAATTATGGGCCTTATTTACAAAAATGACGTGTAGAACGTCACGCATTGCTCTAGAGAATTCCATAATCGCATCATTTTACTGTTCAACAGTTTGGTAGTACCAGCATCTTCTTTGCGTACGAGCGTTTCTTGTAGAGAGATGCCCGTAGGAATACAGGTCTATACAAAGTTAGCTGAGCTTCTAGAGGACCTCCAGAGAGCCGACGCAAGGCACTTGTTTTTGACTTTCCCGGTTGGAGACCTCAATCATGAGGGGGCCAGATTTAAGGGGAATAAGCTGCAAATTAACGTTAGACTAGCAGGCCACCAACATCAACGTCGCAAATTATAGGGGAAGACAGAAAAGTTAGAACGTGACACCCTAAGCAAGAGCTCATAACAAGAAACCATTGTTGGTTTGCATTTGCGTGGATGTATCTCATAGAATACCCACAATATCGGACACAAGACTGAAAGATACCGGGTGGACTACAGAACACAGATGGAGTTTAACCATAAATGTCTATGAACTCCACAACAGACTGCCGAAAAACTACACGCGTAACCTAATTATGTTAGTTAACATTAGAAGACAGCAGAAAAATGTTCACTCATACATACGGACCTTCAGCTGTACTTTCATTTGGCAGTGGTGAGATTTGTGACACGTGACGGACATACAATGTTCGAAACTATTGAAAAATCGCACCCTGTACCCTTATTGATGGGCTTTGTAATCTGGTGAGTTGAAGATTTGGCGAAACAAAGGTTGAGAAACTGAAAATCCGATGAACTAAAAGTCGATGAATCAACCGGTTACGGCCTAACAGCTTGCCAAACAAAACCTGACCGTTCAGCATCAGCCGAATCTCAAACCCATGGCCTGCTACATATTGGATCCACCTATATAATCGGTTGGGAGGGAAAAAATACACAACCCGACCACTAGCACTATTGTATTGCAGTTAATCGTATGAACTAATCGAGGAAGGTCATTCGACTGATCTCTCTCCACCAGGCAGAAGAGCTCCAATAAAAGCCCAACATTTTGAGACCTGACCGCAATTCTACTTCCGCGATTCACCCAATCTGTCAGGTTATTTCATGAATTTGTACACAATTCAAACCTCAATGCACAATGGATTTGTACGAAGTGCCACTAAGATAGAGCACAGAGCACAAAGTACGACGGATTTGGTTTTCCCGGTCAGCCTTACCATGCTTATTTCAGTGCAAAAATAAAATAATAATCGCTTAGCTGAAACACCTCTCCGGTGTCCATCACCAATTTCACTCGAAGAAAGCACTAGAGGTGAGATACTGCCAGGTTTCCCAAGCGTAGAAAGGAGCAATCAACATGCAGAGGCCGGGTTCGAACCACAGACATTCCTATCAGTAAGTTAGTGCATTAACTACTGATCTACCTCGAGCATATCCCTTATATAATTTAGCATCCAAAGAACTCCATTTTGCTACCATCGTACGCAGTCAGCTGGGGAAATCCTTTGCCGGAAATCAAAAGCACTTTGAATTTCCACATGTTTGGGCCAGGATCTCGAAGTGCGCGTGAAAGTCATTGACTATATTTCGAGGTGAACGTTACCATAATAGTCTAGTGGTTCCTAATGAACGAATAGCATTCACACTTTGAACATCATCAATCATAATTTGGCCCACTCAGAGTCAACATCCCCGTCACTGCCAGGCGGCTGTTAAGGACGAATGCTACCTCTCTTCTTGCAAAACTATAAATATGGGTTGACGGAACACCATTGTCACTTCATTGGTTCAATGTTGGCACTTTTCACTCGCCACAGATCACCAGTACATCAGGCTATTTGGGCCTGTAAACGACTGTTACACTGCTCTACTCACAAGCCTGAAGTAGTATGTTCGGTATACAATAGTCATACAGCTGATCCACGTGACTAGTTGACTGGCCAACAGAGCATTGCTTTTGAAGCCGAAATCTTCACCATTCTGGTTTGTATCGACTTTAGTGTTGGGCTTCTCGTATAATAAGTTTTGGCTGCTACCTTCTGTAGGATGTTCATTTTACCACTTTACGGGTTTTACGTATCCCAAATTCGGCTGTAAATTTCAGCCAAGTCACCACAGCTTTGGGCATCTATGGGAGCGAATTTTCAATTTTGTTGCATATAACGCATTAAACAGAGGTATAGAATGACGAGATTACAATGAAGGACGCGAGTGGATTTCGGACTAGACAGGATTAGGGGTACCGGGTAGTTGGGCCAAATATGGGATAAGAGGGTTGCTGTGCGCAGAAGTTCTTACAACCAAATCACGTAGCTTCATCGTGCATGGCTTTTGAACATAAGATGTGATCTTAGTCAGGCGGATGATTATCACATGCCGTGAGGTTTTGGTCAATGAATGAAGGATAAAAGCCTATTGGAAAGTTCATTGCACTTGAAAACCTGTTTGAAGGAGTGGGATATCAAGACAAAGTATTTTTACTAAGCTCCAGGAGACGAAACATAGGATCGGTACGGTCTGTAAGACAGAATCCACGCGAAACATAGCTACTTTCCACTGAGTTGTCCGGGGACTGAAAGAATATCAGGAAACAAAGAATGAGAGGAAAAGCACCTTAATTTATCCAAGACAAGGTGAACGTTCTCAGACAAGGAAGAGGTGAACGTGACAAGGTAGTTTTAAAGGCGCAGAGTTTGGGGTAGTGTGGTTATCAGCTATAATCCTTTGAAGGAGATTAATTACGGGTAGCAAGTAAAAGACTCAAAGAAACATCCATAGACTTTGGTAAGTTTAAAATGCGAGATTGGGAGGCCGACCGGCTGAATGGAATAGAAAAGTGTCATGAATGTGGGGAAAAGATTGTGGGCCAGCATGGGGAAAAGCTATAATTACATCATCCGAGCAAGTGCAATCATTTTCTGGTGACAGCGGGAGGTCCACAACATAGGAATAAAGCAAAAACATAAGATGGTACCTTGAAGAGCTTATGGGAAGTGGAAAGGGGTTTTAGCCAGCACAAGTCGTGAACTACCTATGATCGCTGGCGTATTCTGCTGGAAGATTAGCTGCGTCGAGCCGTCATTCGGGAAAATGAGTGTGTCGAAGGCAGCCGAAGCCCGACCGGGGTAAGTTGGCGGCCTTGAAGATTCCCCTCAAAAGTCAGGCAAATGCGACTAAAAGAAGTTCCCGGGGATGGACTGGGCGGTAGAGAATGCTAGCAGGCTATAGAGTGGTACGAAGCGGCTAGGCTGAGAGTAGACAATGACTCAACCATTTCCGGTGGGCGCGAAACTCAAGATCATCAGAGTCCTAACAGAATTTGTCGTTGCTAGCCGTTAAGGGAACGCTTATTCAAGACAGTCGAGGATCAATACTGGTAAATAGCAATCAGCTGGCGAAGTGGTGCACAACCGCGAGTAAGTGCCGAACGAACAAGCCTCTGAGATCGACTGAGGTGGGGCGAACCAGTTACTGATGGTGTGTGTGGAAACTTTGGGAAAGGGTTAACGTTGTACGGGGCGAGATGGCTGTGGTTAGAGTGCGAATTTACTGACCGGAAGGTCCGCGGTTCGAAGCGAACCTCTGCATCTCGACTTCCCCTGCCTGGGCTTGGGCAACGGGGCAGTATCTCAGCCCTCGGGCTTCCTCCGGGTGGCATAGCAGTTAGGCACCAAAAGGGTGTTACAGCTGAACCATGTTTATTATTGTTATTATTTAACGGTGTACACTACCGTTAAAAACTCTGATTAACAGTTGTCTCAGGTTTGGAGCAGTTGAGTTTGAAAGTATTAGTCTCTTCGAATGTATTATTTCATTGGTGTCAGATATTTAAATGATACACCGGAGGGTTCAGAAATACACCCAAGACAGTCGAGTCTCTCAAATCCCATACAGACGAGCCTGTCCAGTTGTCTCTAACAGCTTTGTTCGTGTTTCACGACAGACGGGCGCGTTCGGGTAGATCATCCTTCTCATCACTGCACCTATGGGCTCTCAAGGCGGTCCTGGTCTGGAATGCGACCGGGTACTCAAACCCGGTTTTGACAAGTCGTAAGAGACATTCTACGTGACTTCATTACCTCAGTTTCTCTGACGCTTCAATGATTTCGATTGTCTCGGAAAGGAATTTCTCAGTTCAAATGAAAACAGCTGATTACCAGACTTTAGGACAGAAGTTCGAGTAATTCGGTCATCCCTTATAGAATAGAGAAGAAAGAAACTGAAGCAGTCTTGTTGTTCAGGTTTGGCAAATTGTAATGCATACTGTTCCGGAGGAACTGCATAGGTCTTTTAGTTGTTCCCAGCACAAATTTCGCGGAGCATCGTCAACATACGCTGGTCAGATGTGCTAACGGGTGAGTTTACAACTACAAAGTATTTCTGATTCCTTAATGAGGAAACTATTGAGGTACTATGTAAAATTACCCTCGTTGCGTGGGCCTCGGGGAGTCAAGGTGTCAAAATGATTGAAGCCATACCCCGCAGCGCATGAAGAAAGATCCAGAAAGGTAGATAAAGGGTAACTGAATAATGTGATATTTGAAATCACAGAGTTTGGGAAAAGTTAACTATTGACAAGAACAAAGGAGTAAAAGTTCTACAAAATAGGCCGCTTAAATTCACCACATGAAGAGTTGATTGTCGTCGATCTGTACTCAAGTAAAACTTCCACAAAAACGCGCCAAGCCTGTCTCACACAGGTGGTAGTATTCCCGCCGCGCGTACGGAAGACAGAATTTATCAACCCTTTTCAACTGAGACACAGCACCGTCAACATCCGGATTTTAGCGGCCAAATCATTGCAGTCCGAACTGTTAGGTAAAGACAGTAGTGCATTTCGAAAAAGTATCGTCTCTTGTACAAAAACTGGCATACATCAGGCCATGAATGATCCCGATTCCCTTTTGGGGGGAGTCTATGAGATAGGGTTTAACTATTCTCTCGTACAGCGTCTTTCTTTCAACACATAAGTTTCTTTTGAGAGTTCCAAGTTAAAACTGCTTGGTTTTGAACAGCGTCCATGCCAGAAATATCTGCTCCGCTCTCCAATCACCAATTGGTCTTTGCATGGACTAACATGATACACCCAATCGAATTGATTGTGCGTTTTCAAACTCGCTGATTGGCATTAGTCGTCCTGGCGGCTTTACAAAATTCCGAATTATGGGTAACATTGCTCTTCAAGTTGATTGTAGTATGCTCTTGAATATTCATAACCGTGGAGATGTATGGATATCTTTAATTGGTGTTCATTAACATCTGTCTATCAGTACTTCATCAATCAGTTCCATCTGCTCTTCATAGCATGTCTGGAAAAAATCTCCGTCCGTTCAGTATGTTTTGAGTTCAAAGCACACCACCGAATGTGCAACAATGAGTGCCATAATCAAACACGTAAAAACCGCCGATTGATAACTCCTCTTAGTCGGACTATAACGGTTCAGTAGAAGTTGATGTAAAAACTTCGCAACACGCGACCGACAGATCGGTGACATCAGCTTGACCGTTTTGGTTTGAGTGCAACATGCTGACGTAACACAGTAAGACTAGAACAAATGCGGATGTTCCGTTTGCTCTGCCCTTGTTGTTGTGTGAATATTTTGCCTACCTCCATCGGTTGGGGAAGCCGAACACATTCGGAGTGGCTTCACCCAGTCAACCGTATTGACTATTTTTGTGGTCAGGACAAATCTTGGTGTCTAGCTAGTTTGCATTAGTCAAATTTGAGTCGACTGTTCTCTCCACAGGGGAATCACTACTTTTTGAACAATCTTCATAACGATAATTCCAGCAAGTAATAATATTGTTCTTCAGTTCTCTTGATGAAACCATTTTAGAAGCGTGCTCAAACTATGGGTAGATGTGTTCTCTGGCATGTTACAGTGTATTCGGCGGGGGGAGCTGAATCCGTTCAAGGGAGACAGCCGAACAGAAAAGTGATAGGCTGCTGTTTTAGTCATTTAAGGAACCGGACAGCACTACTGTCGTTTTGTTGGGCAGAGGGTGAGTAATCGACCCCGCCCGGTACAAAGTAGGCCAGATATGTGGACTAACAACTAGGTGTTGGCCCCATAGGAGAAATTATGCCTGTGGTAGATACCAATTAATAACCCATACTCTCATTCACTCAGGAGGATGGTAACCTCGGGTCCCTTTACCTTATCGGGTCGGAGGTAGTTGGCTGGCACTGATGTGAATTGGCCTGGCAACAGTTGTTAGACTACTGGACGCCTGAGTATAGTTAGGACAGAAAAGACAGTGTGCGTGAAGCTGGATTTTTCTAGTGCGGGGGAGTCTGTGAATCCAGTACGGACCTGAAGGAATAAGATGGGCAAAGAAACTCGCACAGGCTCTGTTGGCAACCATCAAGGGGCCTAAAGATGATGGCAGAATTGGGATAAAGGTACAATAAGTGCATTTCAGTATGTAATTCCGCGTTTTTATCAGAAAGGTCCAAAACTCTGTATCTTTCTCCTTAAAAGTTGACTTCTCACTAGTTTTTCCCTGAATTTTCGTTATCCAAGAAATTCTGTGCTTTGTGGGAAGAATGAGTTTCTGATCATCACTCAAGAAGTCAAGCAAGTCAAGTTAAGAAAAAGGCTACGCAATTGACCAATGATTAGGTGAAGGATTCGATTCTCAGTAGAAGCCGATCATGTGCACAGTGACATTGCTTTCCAGCTCTTGTGAAATAGTCTTTAAGCGAGTATGGATCGACCACCCATAGGCTGATGGTTCTCCTCTTACAAAGACTCTTTGAGATATGCAGTGTTGACGAATATGTTATGACATCTACTACCAACCGTAATGTCTTTAAAACGAAGTCGGAACGCATGTATTGCAAACTGACACAATTTAGAGGCGCAGAAGCGCGATAATAATCGATAGGAAATTCAACCAATCATGTGAAATCGTGTAAGACGTGAAATGTGTTTGGACACAAGCTGGGAAAATAATGCAGTTCAAGAGTTATCCAGTCTGTTTTGACTCTGCAGTACACGACACCTCTATTGAGCATGTCGAGTTAGTGTCTGTACAGAATTGAATATTAGTCTACCCAGGTAGATGACGCCCTGGAGTTATAGTGCAACAACCGCCTCCAAAATGACCGGCGGTTTGAAATATACATATATTCACTTCAGAAACAAAACATGGGACTTGGTTTAAATTAATTTTTAACGTCCTTTGTACTAAATAGGTTGCACACACTAATGTGAATTCTCCACAGTTATTGTTGAGACCGAGTACAACTAAACAAAAAAGTCTTTGTATGCAAATATATCAATGACCATGATGTAGATACTCCGAGCTGATTAGATGTATTGAACGCCTTCGTTTTCTTTTCAACCGCGACCGAAAGACGCATGCAATGTGGAAAGTGAAAGTATGGGTTTGTGCGAACATTAGAATTCATCACAATAAGACGCACGAAGGCATGTGATCCATCTTTTTCTAGACGGTGTGTTGGTCACAGACAGGGTTGTTATGGTAACAAGACGCATACTACACATCCAGGCCAAGAAAAGTTGGCTGCTAGAAATCAAGGGACACCGGATACTCGGATACTGTATTGTTCGCAAGTTGGAATCACATTAGAAAATAAGTGAGAATGGTGCATTGCATAAGCTATACATATATAATATGACATGAGTAAAATATAACAATTATTTAATTATATAATATAGTCCAAACTCCCAGCAAAGGCAGATGTTGGTGTTCTCGAGGTGCGAATTCCCGTCGAACAAAGACCCGAGTGAAAAACTCGTGTTTTCATTTGTTCCGCATTGGGCACTAAGTGGGATCACATGAAACTTAAATACTTCCTCCAGGAAGCCGTCGAGAATAGATCCCATCTAAAGCGACGTTACTGACCCGAAAAGGGTACAGTACCATTCTCCGTCATTTAAGATAGATCCAAGACCATTTTTCTTGTCTACTGATAACCCATACACCGACGAAAAGTCAAACCTAGCGCAAGAAATGCAGTAAAGTTTGGCGATCAGCCGTTACATAACAGCTGTACAGCGCTTCTCAGTTTTTCAACATATATTGACTTCACTTAGAGGAGGAAACCTCATTTGGAAATTACCAAATCTCTTCACACTACCAACTGCACTACAATACTTGATTTCAAGATTTGCTTGACGCTGGAAGTTCGTTCATCTTCAGCGCACCTCTACACTCACTTTACCGCGTACTGATGGTGTCACCTCGATTGGTGATGGAACACATGCAAGTCAATTGTCAAGATCAGCGAGCAGACCAACGGTCACCTGATCAAACACCAACAGTACCGTTGACTCAGCCAAACAAGTCACACCATGGGATTGTTTTATTAGAAATGGAATGCCTAAGAACCACCTCATCATCATTGGTGTGTTCCGTACGCAAATCTCAGGTAAAGTCCCAGTCCTCATTGAAGAAGTCAAGTGGAGCACAACAAAGTTGTTCACTACATCTCCTATTCACATTTGCTATCCTAGAGGTAGTCCTGACCGTCTACTTTTGTAACAGCGTCAGAGTGGTCTCGGATGATAAAGTGTGAAATTTAGGATGATGTTCTAGACAGTGATACTCTCGGAGTGTTCTCGATTCCCGTGCAACACTTCAGAATGAGCTTCGCGCCCTCTGAACGCAAAATAACGTTATTCAATTGGCGGGACCCTATCGGTGACAACACCTTAGAATTAGTTGAAAAGTTTACTTATCTGGGAAGATATTTCAACACTTGCGTTATAGAGGACGATGTGACAAACCGGACGGAGAAAGCACGTGGCGCAGTTACAACACTGGTAGCACCGAATTGACATTGGCCTTTCCTTGGAAGGATGTATACACAAAGACTCTGTGCGGTCCGTTCTACTCTACAGCAGCGACACACGGCCATAGCGAGCGCGTGTTGTGAATTCTTATCCCAACTTTTCCTTCTCTCGATCACCTTCATGCTGTGTGGCACAAGAGGGATTCACGGAACTGTTCACAGACAAAACCATCTGGTCAAATGATGTCTAACAAAGAACCTAAAATGAAAACCAAGGTATATTTAGTAATTAATTTATTCAGACAGCAGTGCACCTTACATCCTGCACAATCAATCTCACTTTCCATCCCCACAGTCATTAATCATTAGTTTATTCACGTCTAAGCCCAGTGCACGAGTGATAAGCGGACGTCCAATTTCCAGTATTCAGAACTCTGCTTTTCATTCCCCCGGACTGTTTGAAGGTCCACACCCAAATAATAAACATTCAGAAGTCCTTACTAGCTAGTGTTGACGGGCTAAAGAAGAGATTAGTCCGGTTAGATTAGGCACTTCTGTTTGACTCGGACAAGTGGGACTTTTTTCGCGCCGACGGTTCGGAGTGTGAGAGATCAAAAATAAATCCACGAAATGCGCATTTGTGAAATCGAATTATTGTTAACTAGCGAAATGCACTCATTGCAAACCAATTTGGTTTCGGCGGGAACTCAGCTGAATCTCCCGTTTATGATGTTTTTCAAGTAACTGAATGTGCTGCACCAGGCCGCCTCATGTTTCAGTTGGTACAATATTCGAGATATCGCGATACATGCATAGACGTAATGCACTACTCATAAGGTTGCTGAAAATTCTTCGACAGCCATCATAAACGAGCGAATCAGCTGGGCTCCAGATAAGTCTTCCGGAGAACCAAATTGGTTTGCAAATGAGTGTAGTTCGTTAATTTCGTGCAATTTGGGATCAAGTAGAAAATTCGGGGACTGCGCCTACCTGATGAGCCCCAAGCAGGTCGAAACCGGTCGTGGGCTGTCAAAGAATTTTCAGCAACCTTATGAGTAGTGTATTACGTCTATTTTTAATTGGCTTATTAGTCCGATTATTTTTGTAGTCAAAGCCACAGTGATTTGGCAGCAGACATGGACAGTTTTACCTGGCATGAAACAAACAGCCAATAGAATGGGATGCAGGTTAACCAATACAATTAGAGAATGGGGTTCGACACGACTGAGGACGGTAGGTTTCTGCTTCCAGTTGGAGCGTTTCAATCGTCTCCCATCTGTCCAAAAAGTCAATATTGCAAAAGTGAAACAGCTGGTCACATATACTACATATATGTTAGAATACCGGTTAAACTGTTCCATATTTGTCTTATAGTCTAGCACAATGGCTATTAAAGATCCATTCGAATAGTTTGAGCAAACTGAACTAAAACCATTGCGTCAGAACCGGGAGGAGAACTGTTTAAATGAGAGTGACATGAACAAAAAGCCTACAAGTCCCACTGCCTATAAATAAGTTGGACTAGTGTTAGCAGATGTTTTTGTGAGCAGCATGGAATAAAAGACGAGATAATGATTGAACAAGTTATGTGAACAATTTTCTGAGTTTCTGCGTGAACCATGCTGTGGTTACAAATGAGGCGACATTTTCTTTCGCTAGTGAAATTCGTCAGCTAAAGAGCAGCGCAGTAAGAATAATTATATCTGTTCAAGGGTTTTATGCAGTTTAATGTGGACTTTGTGTGACAGAATAGGATGCGAGTAATATTCCTCGGATCGAACAGTTCCAAGACATCAAACGGTCTGGATCTGAGAACAAGTATACCATTCTCAAAGATGACCCGTTTCTGAGTCTTCAATTCAGTAACTACGAAGTCGGTCGGTCGCCGACCAAAATACCTCACCCGACAGATGTATTGGACAACAAAACCGGTGATCAGGTTTCAGTTCATTGAGTCATAAATCCAATATGTATTCGTTTGCTGAAGCTCACGTTATCTACCACTCCACACGTGAGTGCCTGCTCACCTGCCCAATTATGTGTAAGTGAACATGAGTAGAACTCAACCAAGTATGTACCGATAGAGTATCAGTTCTGGGCGATGGCCCAGAAGGGACGCAACGGGTCAAAGTTGGAAAAGAATCTGAGATAGTGTTCCACACATTCGACAACCGACTGCTGGAGTTCGCTGAGACAATCATCATTACCGGGACTGTGCAAACAGTTAGGAGGTTTCGTGTCACCTTGATGCTTGAAGGACATAAAACGAATTCGAACTTTGGATTCTGTATTTTATATTTTATCCAGTACGAAACCAAAGAGTCTGATGGTGCTCAAAAGGCATCTGTTGTGCGCAGCTGCATTAGCAGCCTTTCTCCCTGCGTCCTCGGGCCAGACCGGTCCCTACAGCCAAGTGGGTCAAACTATTGAGTCATTGGCTTCGAGAAGGGTCCCCAAGAAAACCCTAAGAACCACTGCCTCACGGTTCAAATTTTTGGATCATAGGCTAGGGGCAGGGTCACCGAACAAAACCCTACATCCTCCCACTGCCTTGTAGGTCAGACTGTTGAGCCAACGGCTCAAGGTGCGGTACTTCAACCAACCCCCCTTCGACCTGGGCGACCAGGAAGTATCATTCGCTCTTGCAGCTCTTCATTGCTACCAGTCAAAAAAATCTCACAGCCACACAAAAATAACTAAGCAAGAGTATAGACTGATTACTATCTCCTCGAACAACTTAATACTAAAACCGTGCCTCGTTACATTTTTGAAGCGAATTCACCCAACTGAAAATTAAAAACTCCCTCAAGTTGAGTGCATTTATTAAATCTATACACGGTAGAACATGAGACAAGAAATCTCAAGCTTTGCGTGGCTTCCGCACTTTTCCAGCCTGACCAAGCCGCTTAAGTTTCCGCGCCCTTTTCGCTTTAGCGAGGATTTCTTCAAGCCCTCCGGTTGGAAGCGGCAAGTCCTCTGCGACGCGTGATAGAAGATCCATCGTCAGTTGTTTGGTGTATTGTTTACCAGAAGGTGAATTTAACTCTTTTGTTTTGACGAGTTGACTACTCTCCGCGACGATCGTATCCAATGGTAACTCAGTAGCGTCGAAATAAAGAGGAATGTTCCCACCCGGACATTGAATGTAGATGGAACGGACGTTACACAGCCCACCACCTGGCCAGTCTTTGCAAATTCTCTCACACTATGGGAACAAGCGAGAATGGAAGGAGTAAAACGATTGCATGACATAAATCAATAAACACAGAATGTCAAAAACGGGTTCCATTTTTTCAAGCGAACATTGGTCTTGAAATGAAGGTTGTATAAAACCTGTCATATCCAATTTCAACTGCTCACTAGGTCAGTAACTAGGACTGAATGACTTCAAATTACCCCCACTGTTCATGGGCCAAGAGTAATCTACTCGAGAAAACATCCCATGGTATTGTGTAGACTCTTTCGAGAAGTAATCAGCCGGGCTGCTGGTCAGCACCAGGTCACGTGATATGCACCTGTCCTACTGGATGGGTGGCACAATTACGAGATGAGCACTGGTGATGAGTCCCAAAGACGATAAAACGATGGTATGTCGTTCCTCGATTTTCTTTAGCATAGCTAGACTTCACATTCAGAATGAAATATCGACTGAAAAACAAGCCACAAAAAAGGGCACATTGCGGCATCATGGGTTGTCAGCATTCATGGGGTCAATCGGTACTAGGCCAAGTGAGTAGAGCCAAGCACGGATAAGCTTTTCAGCATACACCGACTTATACCAGTCCAAGGAAGTCTACCAACAAAAACCAACTCGGTCTAATTTCTAATCGCCTAAACCGGGAGACTATGAGGTTGAAACGATTTTCATCATGAAAATCTAGATCTGGTGAAGACAGAATCAATAAGGCTAAGAGCAAAGCGCGAGGGCTTCAGCGATATCTAACTCGTTCGTACTACATGAACTGGTTGAAATCCATGAGTCATGCTACCAGAAGACCATCTGCCTCGTAGAGCCCTTATTCACCCAGCTATGTCAAGGCCAGAAGCTACTAATTACGACAAATTGATGACCTGTAATTCCAATCAACTTGGTAACTTTCACCTTTCTGGCTGGGCACGCCGGCACAGGGTAAATCAGGGGTTAGTGAAACTGACAGCCATAGCGCAACCACACAGTTAATTTAAGCTATGAACAAATCAGCATTCGAATACACATCGTCCGTTGACAGGACATGCCTTATTCCTGTTGACCAAAAACCGCAGCATTCGGAACTCAAATACCACTGATACTAGAGTAAGAGTCGATAAAATATAGCTGAACTGAAGATTCGGATAACGATGAGGGATTGGCACACTTCTTACAGCTCTCCGATGTTCTCTGTGGTACGACAATTTACAAGTCAGGTTCATGTTATATAACCCAATTTGGGACAGTACAGGGATGCAAACAAAACATTTGACTCCACGCTGACCTGACCTAGATGGAGACGACCAAAAGCGACAGTATGCGGAACCCATAATTTATCTAGAACACCCATGTCACACGGGATGCAGATTACAATGAACGGAACTGGGAATCTTCCAGATTGATTGTTACCACAATTCGGTCACATTTGCAGCAGTACTTCAAGAAATTCCAGTTACCATTAAACAAAAATGCTTCTTGATGTAGTCCATGATGCTTTTGATTCAGTTGAGTCCATGGATGCAAAGAAGTGAGTTCGGTTGGTTGAGGTGTTACAGGGTTTGAATGTGCAATGTGTGACAAACAGTGTAGTCCATCGAGTTCTGCATTCGAATGGCATGTAATCTGAAGGGAGGGGGGCAATCAAATGGTCCTTGAATAAACACCTAAGTCCCGTCATCGATCCAGTCGTGTTCCCATGTCCTAACCCGAGCCAAAATTAACAAAAACCCCAGAAGATGGTCGTCACCAAAAATACTTACGTTCAACACTTCTCGTTAGATTTTCATAAAAAAGTGAGTGCCCTAAGATATCCCCTTGGATAAAAAAAGACCATTGATGAATCTGCACAATTCCACCCATCTGGTGAAAGATTTAGGTAAGTTTCTGTCGTCTGTCTTAAGGCACTGAGAAACATTTTCCCATTAGAGGCCAAATCTGGTTAGCCTTTTGAAGTATTTTCTATTAGGGAAGTCTCTCCCAAAAGAGGGCATGTCCAGAATGGATTATTTTCAGCTGATTCCACTTCAAGCCAGTCTATCTGGAGCGGGGAGACTGTAGCCGCACTACAGTCTGGAGTTAACGCGATGGCTTGGACACCTTCAGGCTAATCAGGCCTAAACAGAAGTAACCAAAAAACCAGGGAAGCCACGATCAGAGATTAGCATCCTAATTCCTGATATGTATCGAGTCGATTGTTGTGCGTTTAGAGGTAAGGTACTAGGCTATATCAGATCACGGCGTTGTACGCCTTTCACATCCAATATACTACAAAAGGGGAACTAAAATATCACCGTGCATACAGATGAACAACCAGACAGAAATTTGAGATCAAAAAGGGGCTGAAGTAGTGTGCGAGCACACAGACTTGTGTCACAAAACATACATCCTTATATAATCAGTATATTTAAGTTCCGCTACCAGTGGCAAGATTGCTGCCGATTCAACTTCATGCTATTAGCAAAGAACCTTGATTGCGCCTGAGGCCTCCCACAATTTATGACCCCCAATGCCAACTTAATTTCGATTACTGATGAGTAGTAAAAGATAAAGACTGCGTTCAAGGTCCATTAGTGATGGTGTTCGGACATATTCACTAACAGTTTGTGACAAGTTGGTCAGGCAAATGCTGTTTACTTCGAAACAATTTGTTGTGAAGAAGTACCTTTCCATCACTACTAATGCGCGTTTCACGTAAGAACTATGCGCGTTTCACGTAAGAACTATGCGCCTTTACTTTAGAAGAGGAAGGTTGAGGAAACTGAAGTCTTCTCCTCTTTCTTCAGCAGTCACCCTACATTTTATGCCGAAGTTTAGATGCACGTACAGAGTCCCCTTTTTAACCCAGCTACCAAAAAGGGTCCCAACTTGCTCGAAAATGAACATAAATTCAATACTACCCCAAACCAATTCATCAGATCGAGTTATCTGTGAGCAAGGTTCTTTGAAAAAAGACACAACAACGACCTAAACCACAACCTCACTATGACCTAGACAATCCGATCTAACGTATTCATATGCCTTATTTACGGTCGGTCACTTTCTCCCATTTGTCCGACGCGACTTCAGAGAACATATAACAAATAAAATGTGCAATGGTCGTGAGAACGAATGAGTTGTCACAATACGTCGACCAGAGATTGACAACAGAAAACTAGACAAAGTCCCTGATGCAAACAATTGCCTTGAAATGTGGGTTAAGCAGGTCGGTCCTGGACTGTGCGGTTCAAACAATGAGTCATTGAAGCAAAAGCAGGGGTCCCCACGGAGGTGTTTGGCCGTATGGATCACACAAGATGTCAACTTCTCAAGCATGCCGACCATCTTTTTATGCAACCTGTTAGATAAATCAGCTAAATTTCGCACCATCAGACTCCACTGACCCTAGCAGCGCTGGTTCTGACAGAAAGTGATTATGTTAGCGTTGTAACTAATCACGACGACCAGTTAGTAACGAGTTGGAGTGAAATTTGTTGACAATAAATTCCTTGAACTGTGGACTAACCGGTGAGGTACAGATCAACAGCTCGAGTAAGAACCTTATAATGGCTTATCCGCATAAGACTTTGACACAACAATAATGTCTAGTCGATTCAGCTTATTGGAAAATTTAGTCGAGATAGAAAGACCTGATCTTGTTGGGTTAATACGGATTCGGTTTTCCGCTAATCGTGCCTCATGCGTCGAAACATCCAACAGGGGAGCGCATTGGCCATCCTATGGAAAGGAACCCAGTTCCGTATTTGTGCTTACTCAAAAACCGCTCAAACAACGAAAGTCTGACTATTCACTCACTATCTAAATCAAGTTAACCATGCAATCAAGTGAAGTAAATAAGATAATAATCATTCAGCTTTAACACCCTTTCGGTGCCTGGCTGCCATGCCACCCAAGGGAAGCATGAGGGCTGGGATACTGTCAGGTTGCCCTAGCCTAGACAGGGGAAGTCGAGAGGCAGAGGTCGGGTTCGAACCATGGACCATCCGGTCAGTAAATTCGCGCTCTAACCACTGAGTATACGCATGCGAAAATTTGGCGCAACACGAGGTGGAATATCCAATGCATCGTCTCTCCATGGAAGGAAGCGGATGTCAGCTAAGTGGATCTCTGTTTCTTATAGCAATGACCTAAGTTCATATTTAGTGCAAATAGGATAGCATAGCTAGCAAGGCGGATAAATTACCTTTGAGCATACAGTGGAGTTTAGCGACAGTCTAACGATCGCGGTAAGGATGCAACTTCAGGTGAAAGGTTCATTGAAGTCAGCTTGAAATAGACGTGATAGGAAAGGAAACGAAAAACATGGATCACGCAAGACAAACTCACCACCGTCAGAATATTGTCTTTGAGTTGGGACAGTGAGAGACGGAGATCTCCAACTGATGCGCATTCTGTACTGCCCAAACCCCGAATTTGAAAGAGCATCGTGTTGCGCTCCTTTTCTAGAACGTCTACCACGTTACATGTCGTCAACGTGACCGGGACGGGGATTTTGCCCCGGCCGCACCCGTAAAAAGCTTTGCCCAACTTTGACGGAAGGTGATGCACAATTCGACGGTCAGCTAGAAACAGGTCAAAAGTAGCTGCCAGTCGCTGTTTGGAAGCAAACGGCTGATAAGCTAGTTTAAGTTCTCTGAGAGGGATAAACGTTGGCACAGAAAGCGTGGACGAATGGCGTTTCATACAGTCGGTTTTCCAACGTAACTTCCACGCGTCCACACTTTTGTTGTAATCCGTTTTATCAGTATCCTTCACCAGGAAACAGACAGATAGGTCTGGGACGCAGTGGGGCAGTTGCACTCGTAGGAGCTTCTTTGAAGGCACAACCTTGCTGACGACCATAACACCCACATTTTCTGGTAACAGGGAGAGAGGCCGGCTTGAAGGTTTTTTGCTACGAAGTAACTGCTCACTAAGCGAGTTCACATTTTTGCGGATGACTTCCATGTGTTGAGGTTACGGGAGGGATGGACACGTCAGACGATGTGCAGCTAAAAAGATACGAAACAGAGTAAGTTGGAAAAATCACAGAAACAACTATCTAGTCGAATGGAATGGCAGAAACAGTCTCCGGAGCTAACTCGAGCGCATGCTCAGGCCAATACAGAGGGAACAAACAAAGCATAAATGAAACAAACAGCCTTCGTAGAACATGGACTATGCCAGCATTGAACATGAAGTGGTCCTGTCAAGAAAGAAGCTTTAAAAACAGCTATTAAGAGAAACTCAGTTTGTTGGATCTTATATCTCACCTATCCTCTGCAAACGAAAAAAATTAACTAACCAAGCTAAATACAACCCAGGCCCTTGAACAACCATAGAAACCTGTTATCTCACTTATTACACCACTTCCCGGACACTTATGCTCAACATTATTTTCAGCAACCCGTTGTCCATAGTGAAGAAACTAGGCGTACTAGTGGTGCAACGCACTATATACTAATCATGGCTCACCATGCAAAACTGATTTTTTAAATGTCAGCTGGACGTTTGTTGTTTTATTCGTGCACGTGCGTGCTCACTGTAAAGTTGGACAACAAGCGCCTCTTTACTTACATTTTCTATTGACTATGCTGTCATTGAAACATGCATCGTCATCCCAGTCCAGTCGGATACCTCAGAGTACTTGGGACAAACCCAGATTAAGTAGCCCCGCCAATAAACCACCTCCAAGAGAGATTGTTCGACAATTAAGACTACTTGATTTTCGTTTCGTAAGATTTGGCTTGAAACTGATGCCATTTGAGAGATCACCACCGCCAACTCTAAAAAAAGACAATGCTAAGTACCCCCGAGGGGCAACTTCCGCTCCCAACAGAGATCAGGACATAAAATCCCCGTTTTGAGTCTCCCATGTTAGGAAACCGAGTGGGCACACGATTACCCACAGTACACGTGCTTGTTTCCAGCGTGGTTGAGGGTTCTAAACATGATTATCAGCTACACGAGCCTTAGCTATTGCAGTAATCCCTTCAAACAGATAAATCAGAAACCAAGTGAACGTTCATCACCAGACACAAAAGATGAGATGTTGTCAACGCGCCAGGAATCGGGCCAGCTATTGTTGGCAGGTTTTCACTACACCGGGACGCTGAAATCACAAATGTCTTGTTCAGGCCTATCCGGAACAAACAAACTAACACTAGCCACGAGCATCATCGATGTGTACACCAAGACGCCTATTGACAAGCGAGTGTTTTGATAACAGCACCGTCCGTTGGAGATAAACAGTTTGTTTACACACATTTGGTAACTACGATCCATTGCAGTGAACGATAACGCTTGTGAGCATTATCTTGCACCAAAATGCAATAATGCCTGCCTTGGATTTGTGGGTATGAAAACTTAAATCTAAATTTTGATAGACACAACCGACTACCAGTTGATTACAAATATCCACGATAGCAAACATACAGTAGCACTTGATTCCGGTCCTGTGAGACGAGCCATGAAATAGATACCCTCTGATACTGATGACAGAAAAAGAATTAAGATCATGGCTTCCTCCTCTGGAGATCGCTATAACACAGAACCTTGTACTAGAACACAACTTGATGGTGCTCATCATGAAAACGTGCGTTATAGCCTGTAACATGAAATAATTGTGCAGAATAGTTGTGGCCTCCTATTGGCCACGGCACCCACAGCTGTGTGGTTTTTGAAATGAGATACCGCACAAGTTTGGACTCGAAGTAGAGTCTCTGGTACAATGCCGGTTGGCGTTTGCAAGCGGGTTGCTTCCTAACGGAGTTTTCCTAAATTCATCCATAGTGTCCGTGGATGTCACAGCTTGTCTTAATGAAGGGAGCGTTTATTATATTACAGATGTTATGAAGGAGGGTCGCAATATTAAATCAATGGCTCCGGTACATGATTGTACTACTAGCAGAATATGAGACAGGTATATCATTATGTGCCCGTAAGGTAGATGATGCGGGGTGTCCCTCCAACTAAGACCATTTGGACGATTCCCCGTGAGTGATCTACTGTACTTAAAGTGCGCTCACTGGATATCTAGTCACTGATGCGACGGCTCGTGGAACCTATAACCTGGAACCTTTACCTGGGGCGCCTTACTGAATGGGACTCCAGTAAATGGTTGTACCGTATTTTTGGTTGACTGGCTGGAACACGATACAGTAGACGTGGCCTACTTGTTGTATCAGCATACGCTCAACAAAGTGTAGACCCAAAGCTGACAAAGACACTTTCTACTGACTGCATCATATTGTATTCGGCCAGCAAGAAGCGCAGATAGTGTGACTCTCGCGAGTGGCTTTAACGCCAAAATCGGTCGACTAAGACCTGAAGAAGCACTCATTGCGCAAAATGCGACTGATGACTTCTCCGGCTACGTGGTAGCCATCATTTGCTCCAAGCTAACATAATTTTTGAAGGCAAGCGTTCAAAGCTCGCTACTTGGAGTCAACCAACTGAAAATCAGCATGCATTGATGAAGATCCTCAATTCGGCAGTGTCGTTCCCTCTGGGAGTACGCATTTCAATTCCGACCAAACCACAGTGCGGGTACGAATTCCAATTCACTTTCCTTTGGGATCGCGCTTGCCAACTTGAAGACAATCAGCTCACTGATTATGACGAGCATACCTAGCCGATGCATGTCGAGCTGAGGTAGCAGAAAAACCAGCAAGCGTTGTTTGGAAAAAAGTGCAGTGTGAAAACTGTAAGGCGGGCCGTTTTTAAAATCCTCTGTCTGAGATCCACGATACGGTCAAACGAACACTGGATACCATCACGGAGAATAGAGATCCGCAAAGTCAACCGATGGATATGGTGGCGCATACTGACTTTTCAAACGTCAAATAATGAGGAGTCTAAGACAGGACAAAGAGCGATACTGGATGAGGAAGGTCAAACAGGTGAAGGAAACTTTTACAACAGGAAGCTTATTGGCCACCTTATCCACCAGCTGGACCGAAGGAGCATGATGTCCGTGAAGCGAAATGCGAAATAGAAGGATCAGAGGAAAATTTACAGAAATTTGGTCCTGAGTAACAGACCACATGCTTTGAAGAATTCAGCCAGCAACTTCAACACAAACTATATGGGCGCCAAACGGAATAAAGTGGAATGTGCGCACTAGCTTCCGTACTATTGAAAAAAACACGGAGCGACATTCCGCTACTCAAACGCATCAAGTCATCAGGACCGGATGGCTCACACCACGCATCATCAAAAACTTGACATTAGCTTATTTGCACACCTTGGTGAAGTAACAAAGTTAAGACTGAAGTATGCAGTGTAAATCAGCTTGTGTTCGGGGGCACACCTATAGTCTTTGCACAACTAAGTGCTACCTTCAAGGCAATAGGAAAATCGGAGATGGCGATGGAACAGAACCGCGTCATCTAATTCCCCCTAACCGACCGGTTTGGCATGCGCTTCACACCTGCAAACTGTAAAGTGCTGCTACAAGACTGGGTGGGATCAAACCCAAACCTCATGCTTGCAGGCGAGCCAATCGACGTGGTGGATAAATTCGTTTACCTGGGCAGTTGTATAAGCTCCGGTGGACTGGCTAGAGATGAGATTACTTCTCGAATCGGGAAGGCCAGGGCAGCTTTTGACAATGTCCGACACCTATGGCGCCGACGTGACGTCAGTTTATCTGTCAAGGGAAGAGTTTACAATGCGGCGGTGCGATCCATACTGCTGTATGGATCAGAGACGTGGCCTCTACGTGCAGAGAACATACGAAAGATGTCTGTCTGACCATCGGTGTTTCCGAAACATTGGTCAGGTCTGGTGAGAACATGTGATTAGTAACGCTGAGGTACGCCAGATGGTCTTAGGAAGAAGGAACTCTCTCCGGATGGATGAATTACTCACTTCACAGGTTACGCTGGTTAGGATATGTACTCCGCATGCCAGAAGACCGCCTGCCTCGCAGAGCTCTTTTCGCCCAGCCCTGTCCTGAGTGGAAGCGACCGCGAGGTGGGCAGTGCATGACCTGGCAAAGAAGTATGAAAACACTAACCAGTAAACTTAGTCGGGTCGACAACTACCGCCTCCCCGGATGGGGACCCCGGGACTCAACTCACCAATGGCTATTGACACTGGCAGAAATAGCCCAATCACACAGTCAGTAGCACACATGCACAAAGCTATTGCCTTCAGTGCGTAGCTACCCAATCCCCGAACAGACTGAACATGTCATCGCCTCCAAGACTTGGCTGTATGTCCCACACTCTCCCGTTTTCCGGTGACCGAAACTGTAGCAGCTGGAACTAATGTGCCTATGGTACACGGTTTGTAGCTGATAAATTGAATTGAATTGAAAATTGATTGACCGGAATTGATTCATGTTCTCGCCGTTGTTGTTGCGAACTCAGGGTTTGATCGACTCTGTCGGACAGACAACCAACTGACCATTAATCGGATTATAGTGTCCGACATAAATTTCCCCCTTTTACTTTGGTTCAGACATCACCTTGAAAAAGTAGCGAATAGGACCGTCTAGTTAGAGACTACGTGGTGGCAAGTCTTCTACGAGCAGTCTATGAAGTTCAGAGGACAAAGTTACTTATCATCCAGGACACGGCCGCGAACACGTTTAGGTTTAGACACTTAAAATGAATCATATGGAACCAAGATAGGATATCGATTGAGTGGAGTGCTTTGGTTGTGGACCCAAATTTCAAAAAGGAAGCAAGAATCTCCTGTGAGGACCATCGTGGTACCAGAATGGTAGCCACATAGTCGAAAGTGCTCTCCGGCACACCTTACGTGATCGACTACTGGGAAATTCAGATCCGTGGGAAGGACGCTAAGTTTCGCTTTGGGTGCGATGCATCAACTACACCACATAAGGGTGGATAATTGGACACTATTAGCACTTCAAACAGCCCACAGCGATCGTTTTTCTTGACCTGAGGGCCATGTTTAAACCCGCCGAACGGCGTTTTATAACGTTCCCCTAAAATTTCTATTTCTTAGCACTGATCTCGAGAAAACGCAGCGGGTACGGAAAGTCATAACCCTCATTCGTCCTTCCAGTTGTATGAAAGGATGTCACAACTCAACACTACTTTAGTACTATGCGCCGATTCTCGAGAAACTGTACCGTACAACTTGAAAGAAGCCTCTAACAAATTAGAAAGAGGAAAGTTCCCGGTGGGTTCGCTTAGACTCCGAGGACGCTGGTGACAGTACTCCTAGTTGGTAAGGTCTCTCAGAGATGCAAACCCTTTAAAATAACTGGATCGGTCACACGATTTGACACTTCACACCTGTGTAGTGTAAAGCAATACTGTATGGCTGGGTGGGATTAGACTTGAAACACATGCAAATAGATGGGTCGATCGAAGTGGCAGATTAATTCACCTCCCACTGAATTAAATCACTTATTGAATCGGAGGAGCTAGGACGACTTTCACCAGAGTTCGATGTCCACGTCGTCTTCGTAACATCAACCTATCTACGAAGAGTAGGGGTTATGACGTCGTGCGATCCATATTGCTTTACGGATGGGAAACATTGGCAATATATGATGCAAAAAAAGATCATCATCATCGACAGCATGACATCAGTGTTCAACACCGATGCTTCGCTGCCGTACAACCATTATTTATTTTGAAGCCTTACTGTGAAGAAAAGAATAAAGATGAACAGGGAAGGGACTTAGTGCTAGCTTACTACAATCATTCCGAGGTGCCTACACCTCCAGAAACTCATTCACACAATCTGGATAGAAACTGACAACAAGAATGGCACTGACATCGATTAGCAGCCATATCTTGCAGCGTCTCCAACCGGGCGCAGTGGGGATCACGCGGTCCCCATCCCGGAAGGAGAGTAGCACCGGCAGCACCCAAACGTTTCGTATTCTCTTTCATACTCCTCTACCAGGTCAACGGTTGTCCACCTCTCTGCTTCCGCCACTCTGAATTGGGTACGGAATATAGCACTCCCTTCGGCAAACGATGGTTCAGCATACGCAATACATGGCCTAACCAACGCACCTTCTGGTGCTGGACACACTCTTCAATGGGAGTCCCCATTGTGCAACCGAAAACTCGATTTCTAATAGCCTCGTTACGGATTCGCCGACACCAACCCACATGTGCTATGGTCCAGAGACAACAAGTGTCGAACACCTGAAGACGTCTCAGTTCCGCTGCTCGAAAAGACCAAGTCTCACAGCCATACAACAAAAAAGCCCGTACTGTAGCCTGATACATACGTCCCTTGAGATTCAGAGATCATCAGACCATCATTATCAGCTGTAAGAACCGCGTACTTGTCGTACAGCGGTTGTAGCTGCCACAGTTTCGTTCTCCGATGATTTGGGGAGGTGGGGTAGGTAGCTGCGCATTGAAGGCCGGAGCTGATAAATTGGTGCGTAAATACAAGACTGTTTAGTGGGAGGATTGGGAAGGGAGCTATGCATTGAAGGCAATAGCTTGGATGCACGAGCGCCATTGAGGGCGCGACTGGGCCATGTCTGACAATGTCTCTAAACATTGATGTAGCTCGTCTCGGGGTCCCCATCCAGGAAGACGGCAATGACCAGCGCAGCTGAGTTTGCTGGTAATGGCTTCTATACTTCGCTGCCAAGTCATTGTTTGACCTCCTCTGGCTTGTTTCCACCCTTCACGTGGTTGTGCGAAAAGAGCGATTCGAGGAAGTCGGTCAACTGGCATACACAGCACGTGACCAAGCCAGCGCAACCTATGCAATATGATCAGCTCATCTGTCGAGGTTGAGTTATTTCTTCCGAATACCATTTGACTTACTTCAACATTGCTGATTCGGTGTTCCCACCAGACTCGGGCAATGCTCCGGAGACATCGATGGTCAAACACTGAAAATCTTTTGACGTCCTCTGCGCCCAGCGGCAAGGTTCCTGATCCGTATAGTGATATGGAGCGCACCACAGCATTATAAACTAGACCCTTGACGGCTAAGCTGATGTCACGCCTACGCCACACGTGATACAGGTTCACAAAAGCTGCTTTGGCCTTCCCAATCCGGATGGACATATCATCTTTCGCGATACCACCGGGATTGATACAGCTGCCGAGGTAAACAAATTTGTCTACTACCTCAGTCGGCTCATCCGCAAGCATGAGGTTATGTTCCGAGCCCACCTAGTCTTGCAGTAGCACTTTGCAGGTGTGAAGCGCATGCCAAACCGTGAGGCGGAATAAGTTAGATTATTTAATATTATTTGCATTACCACGGGGTCAGATCCAAGAAGGGCTATGTCGTCTGCGTACTCGATATCTGTGAGCGGACACCCCGGGACCACTTTGACCCCACAAGCATTAGAGGCTGATAGTGAGTCTTCCATGATCGTATCAGTGACGAAGTTGAAGAGGACAGCCCTGTCTGACACCACTTGATATGGTGAACTTAGAAGAGAGCTGCCCGTTGACCTTCACACGGCCGCGGGACACCTTTGCTTCACAAACTGCCATAGTGCCTGACGGTCCACAGAGTCAAAGGCAGCTTTCAAGCCAAGGAAGACAATCATTGTTGGTTGCTAGAAGCAGTGTCGCTGTTCCAGAATCTGTCGGAGGGTGAAGATATGATCGATGCATCCTCTTGCAGGACGGAAACCAGCTTGGTTTTCACGGATCTGTCTCTCCCTGTGTTCAGTCAACCTTCGAACGATAGGACCAGAGAGCACCTTCGATGCCACAGCTACCAGGCTGATGCCACGGTGATTTTCACACAGCGTCCGCGTACCCTTTTTGAAGATAGGGATAGCTGTCGACATGCCCCATTCTGCAGGCACCTTCTCTTCGTTCCATATAGCACCAATAAGCTTTGTCAGATGGGTCACCAGGGATTCTCCGCCTTCTTTGAACAGGACTGGATAGAGGCCGTCCGGTCCTGGTGCCTTCTCACGTTTTAGTACGGATATTTCGTACTTTATTTCTTCTTCCGATGGACGATCAATGTTTACATTCCATTTGCCCGTATGCACTATCTTTACAGGCTGTTTCAGGAGGCCAGCTGAACTGTTCTTCGAAGTGTTCGGCCCATCTTTCCAGTCCACGATTTTGCGAGTGAATTAATGACCATTGCTTTCCTAGGGCCAGTCGATCGTGTCAGCTGATATAAGGCACGGCTGTCTCCCGTAGCTAAAACCTTCTCCATCTCCCGAGCTTTCGATGTCCACCAGGGCTCTCTTTACTAGTTGGCGTTTGAGGGATTTGCGTGCGCCATCGTACTCGTTGCCTGCTGGTATGGATTTCCTGGCATCAACCATGGATAACGATCTTGACGACATCCAGTGGTCTTATGGTCGGATTGGAGCGACAGACAGCACTGAACGCCGCTAACATAGCTCCTTTCAAATTTTGCAATGTTTCATCCACATGCTCACTGCCACCACAGTATTGGTTTACTGTGGAGAATTGTTGGGCTAGCTCAGATCGATACCGTTGAGCTATGGTAGTTCTTCGAAGATGGCGGATTGGAATGCTTCTTGCTGACTTGCGAAGGCCTGAAGGGAAACGAACTGTCAGGCGTGAACGGACCACGGCGTGATCGGAATCAAGTGGTGTGCCCCAGAAGGAACGGCAGTCTTGAATTGTGGCTCTACACCGGTGGCTGATGGCCACGTGGTCCAACTGGGTCCACGGTTGATTTGCAGTTGGTGGCCGCCAGGTTACGCGGTGCGAACGTTTATGTTGAAAGTTCGTACTTGCCAGAAACAGTTCATGATCGGCACACAATTGGAGGAATCGCTCTCTGTTTTCTGTGCGGCGAGCATCGAATCCGAATCGGCCGCCCAAATGTGATTCCAAGGAGCTCAGACGACCGACTTGGGCATTCATATCGCCCGGAAGTATCACACTGTCAGTGCTTCTTGCTCGACGATTGAGCTCGGATAACTTTTGATAGAAAGTATCCTTCTCAGTGTCAGAACTGCAGTTCGTTGGGTTATAAGCCGACACTACAAACAGGCACCACTTCCTATGTCGAGAGGCATTGAGCTCGATTGAGCTGGATAACCGGACGGCGCAAAGACGACTGTTCACTGGAATCCAATCCAGCAAAGCGCGTTCAGCTCTGGGGCTGAGTGCAACTCCCACGCCACACATTCCACGAGTCATCGCTTCTGGGTCACCGGACACACGGAGGGAGAAATGTGGAAGAGCCGAGTTCATCCTTGGCGTTCTGAGATGCATAACCACGCTTGGGTTTTGTATGCGTGTTTCGGAGACACGGCATACATCAAAGTTTCAGCAAGCATTACCTGTTTTGCCAATTCGACATAGAGTACGGACGTTAAAAGCTCCTATATAGAAATGATTTCGTGGATTTAGAAAGGTGTTATTTTGTTTATCGTTAATAGGCAGCGGGGAGCATAAGGCTCTTCGGTCAGATAACTGACAGTCAAATGACCCAACGATGTTTGCTTGTGTGGTGGGAAGGGGTTGGGGAGGGGCATCCGTGGACACCGAACTGCGCAGGCAAATGATACTTCCCGGTTGCCCAGGCCGAGGAAGGGGGTTTGGTTGAGGTAACCTACCTTGAGCCTTTGACTCAAAAGTCTGACCCACAAGGCAGTGGGAGGATGTAGGGTTTTGTTCAGGGACCCTGCCCCTAGCCTCTGACTCAAAAGTCTGACCCGCAAGGCAGTGGGAGGATGTAGGGTTTTGTTCAGGGACCCTGCCCCTAGCCTCTGACTCAAAAGTCTGACCCGCAAGGTAGCGGATAGTAGGGTTTTCTTTGGGGACCCTGCCCGGAGCTGATGACTCAATAGTCTGACCTGCTCGGCTGCGCAGGGTTGGCCTAACCCGAGGGCGCAAGTAATAAAGCATTACTGTCTCATTCCTGATGCGGCTGCGCACAACAGGTGCCTTTTGGGCAGCACCGGACTCTTTGGTTTTAAAAGTATTTCGACCGTATTGAATAATGCGCCGGGGGTCACGGTCAACCGTTGGGCGATCGGAGTGTGCGGAAGACCGACCTTTCTAACCCGTCCTTCCTCGGGGGTAGGCAGCATCGCTGCTTCCATAAATATAGACATGATGGACGCCTGAGGGAAACACTTTGCTGCCTTCACACTCCTATCACAGAGGACAGTACGACGTTACCCCCAGACCACCTCGTAGCACGATTACTCGTAGTACGGGGTCTCGCTGCTCTTGGTCTGACTGCTCCCCTTCGGCCTTCCTGGCATGGTTGCACCTTGTGGAACGAAGTTCCAGCCAGTGTAGCCCGCGGGGTCATTGCAGCACTGAAGCCCGGTCACCACGTCAAGGCGGCAGCTATAGGTCGGGGATTCAGGGATGTACCGCTTGGACGCCATAGGTGTCTCAAATTAGCAAACACGACCCAAGCCTTGCAGATTCGTGCATTGACCTCATCTGTCACGCTATAATCTGAACTAATGAAGGAAGCACGGAAGCACGAGGGCTGGGATACTGCCAGGTTGCCTAAGCCTAGACAGGGAAAGTCGAGAGGCAGAGTTCGGGTTCGAAACACCGAGCTTCCGATCTAATACTAACTAATACAACTTCCAAGATACGTAAAACGCTCCACAAATTCAAGTGCCTCTCCCTAGATTGTAAGTGGCGTGTTCAGTGACTGCATGACCCTACACTTGGTGGGTGCAAAGTGCATACCAAAGGACGAGATGACTTTGGTCAGTTCATCCAAAAACACCTGCGCCCTCTCCTCCTCTTCGAACATGAGAACGATGTCGTCTGCATATTCCAGATCGACAAGGTTTTCGTCACAGGCTATTTGAACACTGGGCTTTTGAAGACCTTCCAGTGCTCGTCTCATTACCTCATCGATCACAAAATTAAATATTAATGGAGAGAGTGGGTACCCCTGACGGACATCGCTTTGTGTACGGACATATGTCCAGAAGTCTGAGAATACAAAGGATTTATTATGTTCCCAAACTTCCGGGGCATTCCTTGATGGGCAAGCGTGTCAAGGAGAACAGACCGGTCAACCGAATCGAATGCGCCCTGGAAATCCAGGAATACTACAATCGTGGGTCGTTTGTACGTATGGCGTTGTTCTAGCACCTGACGGAGTGTGAAGATTTGGACAACGCAATTCCACCAGGCCGGAACCCCGCTTGCTGCTCTCGAGCCAGTGTTTCAGGAGCCACCATAAGGTGATGAAGCATAAGTGACGCCAGAAGTCTCGTTGCAACTGGGGTTAAGCTGATCCCCTGTGGTTACCCCATTCACTACGAGCCTCTTTTTTGAAAATGGACACAATCACCGACTCTCCCCAGTTGGCTAGGACATTCTCAGTTTCCCGAATGCACGCAAACAGATCAGACAAGCGCTGACTGAGGATTTCGCCATTTTTGAACAATGCGAATGGGGGGTCATCCGGACCAGAATCTCTGTGGCGCTTGGGAGAACATATACAATCATAAACCACCGACGCCGTAGGGGGCTCCGCGTTCACCGTCCAGGGTTCTACGTCAACTGTGGGCTACATATGAGTGGCGGCTGGTGGCTACCATAGCTGTTGTTCGAAGTATTCGGCCCAACGGTCGCTCCACTCTGATCACTAATGGTTTCACTCACAGGTGGTTTCCGGGGACCGGTCACACGGATCAACTGAAATAATCTTCAGGCATTCCCGAATTTCCGGGCCTCTTCCATTTCCTTAATTTTCCGTGTCCTCCAGACTTCACGGTCGGCCGGCACGCTTACTTTCCCTTGACGTCTGGTAATTCGTCGCATCAAGTTATGTTCGGGACCACTGCTTGAGTGAGCCTGGTAGCGCCGTGCCACAGACAAAACTCTCTGTAATGTGCAAACAGCTGGTGATCTCGTCCCAGTATGAATTCACATCTGATGGTGGAGCAGCTGGAAGACATTCTAGAAGACGATTCTGGTAAATTCGTCTAACATCCGGATTAGCCAACCTCTTAGTTGCGAAGCTATCTGTCCGCATCTTACGCGGTCCTGAAAAACCGAGAAGCGACTACGACGGCGACACAAATGTGTCACTAAACAAGCGGTAGTCAGATATTGATCCACGCCATCGGTAGCTGATGGCAACGTGATCAATTTGAATTCGTGGCCGGCACGCCGTTAGAGGACACCATGTGGCCAGACGACTTCGGCTATTTCAAAAGTTAGTACTGGATAAAAACAGCCTGCGGTCAGCACACAACTGAAGCAATCGTTCACCATTGTCCGTACGTACCGAGTCCAATCCATGTCGACCACCTGATTGGGTCTCAGATGCGCTAAGCCTGCTCGCTTGTGCATTCAGATCTCCGGCAACCACAACGATATCTGGGCTTTTAGCTCGCCGCAACAGGGCATTTGGGGCGTCATGAAACTTGTCTTTGATGGTGTCAGAACTACAGTCAGTTGGGGCGTAAGCAGACACGACAAAAAGACACCGATCAAATCCCCATTGTGAGACTCCTTCACAGGCGTTGCCAGAGGAACCGCACGCAGGCGACTATCAACGGGTATTTAGTCAAGCAAGGATCCTTCCGCTCGCTGACTTAAGACGATACCAAGCTCTGCACATCCTGCAGCAGCAGCAGCAGCAGCCTCTGGATCGCCAGAGGTGCGTAGCCGGAAGCGAGTGGAGAGTGATGGGGCGGTTAGCTTAACCAATGTGTTTGCATCTTGAATTCTTGTTTCTAATACACAGCACAAATCAATGCCAGGCGAGTCCAGTGTGAGAGCAAGAGCAGCTTGTTGACCTGCTTGCCTCAGAGTACGGACGTTGAAGGCGGACAGAGGGACCGGGCGTCGAGGCTTGAAGATTGGTTTCGATATGTCTGAGAATGTCGGCGCTGGATGACGCGCAGAAGTCGCTTGCAAAACCGATACAAGACTAGCAGAGTCATCAGTCCTAAGTGCTGGGTCTACAAGGAGGGAGTTATTAATGAAGTTGGGGAGAGGGGGAAGAAAAGTATGTGAAAGAGAAAGGCAGGTGTCAGCAGTAGCCTGTTTTCGCTTACCCGCCCTGCTGTATGCAGCAAGTAAGGCGACCCGGCTGATGGCACCACGCGATGGCCGATGTGGCATGAGTTCATTTGTATATGTGCAATTCAAGGTTGTACGCGGGCTGAGATGCTGCCAGGGCGCCTACACCTAAATAGGAGAACAATTAGGGTCCTCAACAAAAGCCTTTGGCCCAAACGCCTGACTGCAAGGCAGCGGTGTTCGGCGGGAAATGCAAATACATTACCATTTTTTACGGAACAAGTCGCCATACATGTTCCAACCCCCAACCTGTGTTCGTCAGACCTCTAACCATCGGCCAACCTGGTATGAGGCTCTACGAGTGTCGCGCGGACACCCACCAGTATAGCTCAATGGGTCGCCGGGGTACACAAACCGTCACACCACGGTAAGGGCCAAACTCTTCGTGACAGTGTTTCAAAAGCCACGACAAAGAAGTGACGCCAAGTTTCTTTACAACTGGGGTCAAGCTGATCACCTTGTGATTACCACACTAACTACGGGCCCCTTTTTGAAAGCAGTTACTACCACCGATTCTCCCCACTTGTCTGGGAGTCTCCTTTTCCCAGATGAAAGCAAACAGATAGGACAAGCACTGACTAAGGATTCCACTTGCGCCCTTGAACGAAACGGGTGGACATCACTCGAACCAGGAGCTCGATGGCGCTTGGGAGAACGTACGCAGTCATTAACCTCTAAGGTCGTAGGAGGTTCCAGGTTAGACAGGACCATCGTGTTATGAAGAAATGTTAATAATAATAAGAGTATTCATTCAGCTCTAACACCCTTTCGGTACCTAGCTGCCATACCACCCGAACGAAGTACGGGATGGAAGATACTGACGGTTTGCCCAAACCTAAATACGAGCAGTCAATATGCAAAAGTTGGGTTGAAACCACAGACTTTCTGGTCAGTAAGTTCGCGCCTTAACCACTGAGCTACCTCGAGCTCATGAAGCCCTGCTGCACTGGATTAAGCAAGCCAGTATTATGAAGATACTGGATTATTCTTCTCGGAGATTTCTTCACAGTGCCCCATTTGGAACGCTCGTCGGATATACTGGGTGGTACTTAGTTCCCAAGCAATGGTGGTCACTCTTGAGGACTGACGGTAACAATCTCCAAATCATCAAGTAAATCTCCCTACTCCATGGATTATCTTAGCAACTGAGTTGGGGACTCTAAAATGACACGGGTACAATAGCTCCGGCCAGGACGTAATACGCTCATACCTAACTTCACTGACGGTTATGTCGTACCCCTCCACACACGCTCACGGGGCAGCACTGCGAGTTGAAAGAGGCAGTGCGGGGATGTATTTAAGGAAAACCGAACCGAAGTACTCTGGCAAATTTTTTGCTACTTCTTTGGCTGTGGTTACTGTCCCCGCCTGTCTTAGTCATTTGAATTGCACTGCACGTATTGACTGCATATATCCAGGAAACCTCTTTGGAATGCGTGGGGCCTCCCGAGCTAGAAATCTTTCATACGCCAGGTATGATTTCCTTGCCATTTTGAAGAATCGTGTCTTTTTATACTTGGTAGCATTGATGTGACTCAGGCCACGATGAAATGTATCCATAAAACGTGATCTACAGGCTACCTTCTATTTTTTTGGAACGTGTTTCACAGTGTCTATTACACTCTCACTGTCCAATGGCTGTTGACCGTTTCGATGGAACCACGCCGGTCGACATCGCGCTGGAGTCCATCCAACCAAACTTGCACACTTCCGAGGCGAGAGGAAATCCGAGACATCCTGATAGTTACTTCAGGACCTAAGTGGTCACTTGCATCACATTTCGCTAAGTGTCTCAAGGGGGTTGGTAACGTACAAAATGGACGCAAGTAATGTCGAGGATCAACCGGATACCGACACACACTTTGCACAGTTGATCCGACCGCTGGGGATTGCCAATTGACCCCTCCAGACGTTCCGTTTGTTAATTGGTAATAATCAAACACTCTAGACCTATCACACTGTTGTAGAGCTGATGTTTGAGGCGAAAAATAGGGACCCCGACACGATCGATCCAGGGTCCTTCGTTTGTATCCTTTGACCATTGGTCTTCACTTGTGTCCGGAGAGAATCTGATCGGAATAACCGATCACCACGTGCACCGGACAACGTAATCGTGACCAGTTACGAACAACAAATGCTATGCGTTGATTGGTCGGAACATGAGTCAATCGCGGACTGGTGGAATCGGGGCGTTTACCCCAACACTCCGAATGGTGTTTGGCCTTGGCGCACGATGGCTCCGGTTCATCCGAAGACCACAAGTGGAAGTGTGTCACCACTCTTTAAGGTCTTTGGATTAGGCAGTAAGCTTTCTAGTGCGAAGACTCATACAAGCATCTATAACTGATTTGAACTGCGTCTTAGATGCAGCGTGGACAAACTACAAAACGAAATTGAAAAATTACAGTATAGTGGAAATACGCTATCCAAACTTGGAATGTTTGGCATTATGTCTCTGCTGTGTGATAATGTGGGGAGCAGGAAAGTCTATCAGCGATTCGTAGGTAAGTACTGGGTCCTCTCGTATGCGAAGATAGTCTACGGATTCAAGGACTCAGAGTGATACACAGGAATGGGGCTTTTGCCGAATCTTCCCGGGTCAGGTTTGTTGTTGTCGTTCAGTGGCTTCCGTTCACCTGAAGGGCACAAGCAAAAAGGGTGTGTCACTCTCCTTTAGGTTCTCAGCTCAGAGCAATGAGGTCTCTGGGTCATAATACACGTTTGCATGGTGTTCTCTGGAGGCTTCTGATACCACTCGTGTATCGCGCTTTCGTCCTTCAAGGAGGAGAAGCTTGGCTTATTACTTTGGCACGCACTTAAGTAGCCCATTGGTGTTTTTTTTCGGAGATATCTCGTATCGTGACCTGTCTGTGTACGTTCCATTGGAGGATTTCTTGTTTACAGCGGTTCCGCATTTTATGACATGCAGGCTCATATTAGGCGTGTTGTAGTTCTTTTTGAAGAATAACTGGGACCTCGGCTCCAGTAGACGTTGAATACTTTTGGGGAGCTTTTAGTCCGTTTCACCGCGCGCTGGTTTCTTTGGGACGAGCATCACGTCAACCTTGTGAATTTTCTGGACAAGGGTCCTGTATGTCCCCTCCATCGAAGCTGGGAGTAGTAGATCAGGGGCATCAAGGCGTCGTGCGGTGTCCACGGATTTGAGGCCGGTAGTCATCCAGCTAGTTAAACACGTGCAATGGGGGTTACGTCATCGCGCCCCGAGTAGAAAACTTGTTTTGGCACGCTCGGTAAGCAGCTGACATGGGTTCAACAGAGCGCCCGGAAGCCCGTGCGAACAGTACGCGAAAAGGGCAACAGGTCATCCGAAGAACAAGTAATGCCTTTTAGGTCGGTTTTTCGTTCTTGAGTAAGAAGAATTGCTGAAACAGACCGGTTAACTAAGGCCGTTTTGGCAATATATTATACAATATCAACTGGTCTAGTCTTACCGCGGACAGAACAGGACGGGATGGGCTTTATGGCACTCGTCGTTTTTGTGGGTTTCCGACGCATCTAGTGGAGATGTAGGTTTTTAGTGTTCCGTGTCCAACATCCGTAGGTGTTAGATTAACAGGTTTTTCTTGAGGTGGTACCCGTGTTTGGCAGGGCCAAAGCGGTGGGCAATTTGGGGGCGGGAGCAATGATAGGGCATAAAAGATATTAAGGAAACTGGGGCTTTTTCGGGTATAAGTTGGCTTCCCTCTTTTTTATGAATTCATTTCTCCTCTGCTTTTGGTTTTCTCTTGCAGCAGATGAGGCATAAGTAAGAGAGATTCAGCTGGGTTCCAGGTGAGTCTCCCGCCTAAACCAACTTGGTATGGAAATGAGTGTATTTCGCTATCGTGGGGCATATTAATCGAATAAGGGTGCTTTCGGGAGGGGAGCCCATCTGTAAT
Organism: Opisthorchis felineus; assembly: GCA_004794785.1. Lineage (NCBI taxonomy): Eukaryota > Metazoa > Platyhelminthes > Trematoda > Opisthorchiida > Opisthorchiidae > Opisthorchis > Opisthorchis felineus. The sequence goes on along the minus strand of SJOL01006430.1, from coordinate 86,395 downwards.
TTAGCATTTTGCTCGTTTTAACTCAACCGGCCTGTCTATACCACATCCGTGAGGTGATCCGAATGGCGGAGCATTCTGTACCACCTAATCCAGTTGCGGCGGCATGCTCACATGTCCGGGCCCACAAATGAAATCACTTGATCGTCACACGCCCACAAACCAGTGGGAGGGTGATGTCTACTGTTCTGCGCACACCAAGCGGGATGCATGCATGCACGTCCGCGTAAGCGTGAAACTTGCTGTTGGGCTGAAGATAAGGATCTGGTTGTTGCGCTAGACCCTGATTCTCCGAGGCAAGATGCTGATGTAAAAGGCTGTGGGAAGACCTAGGTTTTGTTCTGAGACTCTTCACAGTGCTTTTGACCGAAAAGTCTTGACACTGAGACGGCAGTGTCATGGTTTTTACGGGTTCTGTACAGAGCCCATGACTCACCAGTCTGACCCACTTAAGTTCACAAGAATGGGCTGTCCCAAGGTCGCGGGGAGTAAGACATAACTGTTTGAATTTTATTGCGACTGTGCGAATTAGGCTTTCTCAGTAGCTCCAGACTCTTTGTTTTTAAGTACCCCGACCCGATCATGCTTCTATTGGCATGCCCCTGCAAGTTGGGAAACAAACCTATTATTATTATGAGTCGGCGCTCATTGACAGCCTCCTGGAAATCGGGGTGTTTGGTTTTGTTGCCCACTTTTGATAGCCTGCCCTCCATCGAGAGAAGGAAGCACCGCCGCTCACAGAGACATGGCGATAGCGGGAATAAGGCGTTTCTGTACTCAAAAAATGTCACGGTAAGTGATACGGATTGCTTTTTACGCCATTACTCGATTCAGTTTGTCGTGATAGGTTGCTCTCTGGCCTTTGTAGGACTGCTCCCTGCTAGTTTTTCTGCCATCAATGGAAAGCAAAATGCTTAACTCCAGCCAGCGTAGCCAAAATGGAGAATATCGGATGAACTCACGGTCTGGGCATTCGACTGTGGATGGAGTGGCGAGGAAACAGTGTGCATAATGCCAGGTCTATGAGCGAAACCATCAAACCGGCCGGGTGTGGGTTGTATGATCCCTTCGGATACAGTGAGATCTTGAAGGCAAAATCCTCAACTCCCATGTTGTAACATTTTTGCCTCTGTTGTTGGCCACCGAGTGTTCTCGACTGAGGCACGTTTGATGGCAAGGTAGCAGCTCAACCGTAGCCGCCTGGCTGCTTGAAGGGGCAGTTTTCTTGGAATTATATATGGCCAGCAGATTTTTGCGATCCACCAGGGCAAAAATATCAACCTTAATGCGCTGTCTGTACTTTCTAACAAACACATCGGTCCGTTCATAATTTTTGCCCCGACTACCGCTCCTTCTTTTCCGGGCCGATGTTCTCCTAGCACTTGCAACTGCCTTTCGCGGAGCACCAGAGAATTCAAGGGCTATGACTGCTTCAACTCCATTGCTTAATGCGTTGATTGCAGGAATAATGGACAGTCGTAGTGTGCAAGAGATTGTTTGGGCTGCAGTAAACTATTCATCTGTTGTAATGTAAGGCAGCACTTTAGTAACCAATTTCACTGAGAAGTTTTGGTCAGAATCTGGTTCTAGTGTATACTTCAGCGGTGTATATTAGGTGGAAAAGCCTTTTAGTAGCTGCCTTAACTCCACCGTTTTACGTATATACCTCACGGGGGTTACATCACATAATGCACCAAAGGACGGAGACCGGCCGAGAAAGGAGCTGTTTTCCAGTCGCACACATAGCCATAATATAATCGGATAAGGCAGCGACTTTATCAATTTCACAGAACATTTCGTCGATAGGATGACAAAGGACCCATATGGTAGAGTCTAATCGATGTGACAATCGCGTGCATCGCAATGGGTCACGATGGGCGTTTCTCGTCGGAAGATTTTTCCGATACTCTTCGACTTCAGTTTACACATTTGTGAAAGAGCCGATTTCATAGGCAGTGTGTTGAGATCCATGTTAACACAAACGATACCAGGCGACCAGGAGTGTACTAATAAATTTCTAAACCTTCATCTCGCCCGTTGAGTAGTAGTCACACAGCCGCACGGATTGACACACACCAAGCCGACAGCCATGATTGGTGCAACCCACCAACAGTTCACGGATTGTATGAATCAGGAACGTTCAAAACGTTAAATTGTAGCATCGAAAAAGGACAAAGCCACATGTGGTACCAGCTTTTTTGGTCCGAGACTCGGCTTGACACTGGCATAAACCGCCGCCCTTGATCTCGTACAGAACCCAACACTACGGCAATACTGCACCTTACTCCCGATGTAGTCTTAGAATCCCGGCATCAACTGGGTTAATAGCCCAGGACGCTCACATTTTATTTCACGTGGATTTGCACACACCGTCCTTCGGCAAGTGAAAAGCTGCTAACGATCGGTGCATTCTACACACAGTAGTTAGGGCTCAGAAGCTGCAAGGCCAAAGACCAAAGGATTTCATTGACCTACATTCTCCAGCTCACGGCCAACGTCACCAGGGAAAGTAAGCTTACTTTTTGACGGATTGCTACCAGATTTGATTCTTTGCGTGCATTTTGCAGCACAAGTATTTTGCCAGTTGCGACGAAAAACTGACATACTATCGGAAGCCGCATCGAGCCGTGGGCGAACTTTACATTCGTTCACTCCGATGGCCAGTTACTTTCTAAGGGTTTTGGCCCGTCTGACTGGTTTTCACCACTTTGCAAACCCTAGATTATACTGGATGCTCAGCTTTGTTTCTTGCCCGGTACAGAACTTTTCTGCCTCCGCTGTGGTCGGCTGCGACATAATACCGTGCTGTTTTTAGGCATGCCAAGCCATTAGGAAGCACGTACTTTCCATAAAAATGTTATGAATTTTTTAAGGACACTTTCAACTGCAGCCGACATTCCACCACCTGCCCTGGTTTAGTAAACAGGTAGTTATATATGAATCGGCGGTGTTTCGTTGAACTCGAATGTCCGCTCGCCTAAATAAGCACCTACAATCAACCCATCAATGAAACATGCTGTCAGAATAGACTAACGCCGTTTAAATTGTACACTTTGAAAACTCCATAGTTTCGGCGAAACCAGTCTCCGTTTGCTTCTAGTAATCGGCTGCCTCACCATTGACCCCAGTGACACATGGTGGTTACATGATGAAGAGAATCACAAGATTGAAGCACGCACTTTATCAGACAGCTATTCTCTTTCAGGGTAGTCATGTGTCCATGGCGCACCAAGAACCAATTTCAAGTCACGTTCAGATGCTTTTTATGTAAGTCCTCATGCTAAAAACCTCGGTATCCATAGCTGAGAAACTCCGCAGCGGTGCCACGCCTTTTGTTCTTTTCCATTTTGCGTGAACCAAGGCCACTGATCTACAAGGATCAACCAGATCCTGGAAAGCAAGGTATGGGCCTTAATCTTGTATGTCAATCCATGCGGAAGCATGCGAGAAAATTTGTCAAAGACACTGGAGTGCTGAGGCGTGTCCTGGAAGCCAAATGATCCCCAATTTAAACCGAGAATTCTTGATTCAAGTTCAGTTTTTTGTAATTTCGTTCCCACCCGTTCGTAATAAAACAGCTGTGTTCTTGCTTGTTGAAAGTCTTTTCCACCATTGATCTTCTGGGAGGGCGGACTGCAGTTAGTTGCAACAAAATAACGCCCAAAACCAAATCTACAAAACGCGACAATAGCTGCTGAGGCGTTGAGGGGTATTTAATCACAACGGCAGTCAGGTTGACGTGGCGCCATTGCGATTAGAGATGAGACTCTGGAGCCTGACGGGTGTGGATGTCACTAAAAAACTAGACATAATGAAACACGCGCCACTCCGACTTAATTTTGCTAAAGAGCACACGGGATAAAAACCTTAGAAGAACCATGCAGCGGCTCAAAAGGGGTTCATTGTGGGCTATTATTGTGCGAAACGTTTGAAAGAGGTGTAAGAAAACCGCATTACCAATTCATGTACAGTTAACCTTGAGTGCAAAAAATTTGGGTCATCTAACACAGTGGAGGACCAGGTCAATGGCCTAATTGTTATATACGCATTCATAAAGTGATGTGAAAACCAAACTACTAGGGCAGTTTGAACGACCCCCGATATGATGACGCAGGATAACATTCCCGAGTGCCAGTGTCTACTGGGTATGACATCCGACACGGGAATTTTGGCCCAGACTTTATTCCACGCTGCTTCCAAAATTATAGGATGAGGTTCATTCAATACCACAGGCCAATTTCATGAAATGATTTGGTATTATTAGTTCCTCCAACTTAATGTGGTATAAGCACTTGCCGGAATTCTTTCAACAAACCTATTTTTTTCAGTGAGCCAGAAGCATTTGACGCTGAGAGCAAAAAGGTGCGCAATTTGATTACGGCTCGTTGCGGCTTCCGATAGTATGTCAGTTTTTCGTCGCAACTGGCAAAATACTTGTGCTGCAAAATGCACGCAAAGAATCAACTCTGGTAGCAATCCATCAAAAAGTATGCTTCATTCCCCTGGCGACGTTAGCCGTGAGCTGGAGAATGTAGGCCAATGGAATCCTTTGGTCTTTGGCCTTGCAGCTTCTGAGCTCTAACTACTGTGTGTAGAATGCACCGATCGTCAGCGGCTTTCCACTTGCCGAAGGACGGTGTGTGCAAGTCCACGTGAAATAAAATTTGAGCGTCCTGGGCTAATAACCCAGTTGATGCCGGGTTTCTAAGACTGCATCAAAGGCATAACGCAGCATTGCCGTGAAAAGGGGATAGCCCCTTGCGGTGAAGTCATTTATTAGCAAACACGATCTGAGCTGTTACAAGTCACTAGACAGGAAAGTAAACGTCCCATATGCACATAGTCTTTAAAAACTGAACATTCTCATGCGTCCTCCTTAAATTTCCTGGATATTCATTTCTATCACACAACAGTAGACGAACGATGCAAGCGGTTCCATAATTTCCGCAATAAACTTATCCTCCCATCAGATGCGGGACGGAGCGTAGCCTCTAACCATAGACTACTCGCGTGGTTCTTAGGCAGTGTCAATCGTCACAGCGGTAGTGTTGGATGTTGTACGGAGTCGAGGGCAGTTCTCTATGCCCTGGTGTCAAGCCGAGTCTCAGGTAAAAGTACCAGCACCAAATGCGGCTGTGCTATCTCTCGTGCGTGAAAGGTATGCTCAGTTAACCTGGCATCCCTTAACGTGCATAACTTGAAATAGGCTGGACAACAGACTCCTTTTTAGACTAAATTTGCCTTCTACTGACGTTCGCATCGGTTTGTTCTTGCATCTAGTTGCGCGGGTCTGCTGGTTGATAAGCCACCGCCAACGGCTCTGGAGTGATTACTTTTGTGCTGAGCCATCGAGCTAGAGGATTTGTGCTTGCTTAAATGTCCGTTGAAAGTCACACATGGGCAGATTGTTTTGTAGAGTACACCATTTGGCAGTCACTTCCGGCTTATTGTGTTCCATGCACGAACGGACGTAGTTTGGATGCACGGGTTGATTTTTTGTGATGATTTCGACACAGTGGGCCAAAAGCGTAAATATAATTTCGGTTTTCAGGAATCTGAACGCACAACTGGAAAGAATTAGCACTGCTGAGGCCCAAGTTATTGATCTTACTGGAAGACTCCTAACGGCCGGGAGTCGCGGAGTGCCCGCTACAGATATGTACAGACCGCGGATTGTTTATGCGGATTGTTTATGAACAGTCCAGGGCCAGGAGGCCTCAGCGGTGGTTTTAGATTTTAGCTCAACTTGATCGGCTGGATGACGCCAACTCTGCTGCTTCACCAGATCTGATGTTCTGGTTCCTCATTTTCAACCATTTACACTCTTCTTGTCATGTGTCAAACAGGAAGCCTCTTGTTTCACCCTCCCTCGCTTTGTTTTCCCCCGCCACCTTCAAATCCTAACGACCTGATCTTGCTCGATGTTCTCTCCAAAAAAGCATAGTAACAATAATAATAATGTTTATTCCCAACTGGTGGGTGGCATACCGTCAGGCATGATCATAATATTACAGTCAAAATAATAGTATGACTGAAGGGTTGTGAGTACAGGGGACTGCGTAGAAAAGGGGCAGCGTCATAACCGGTGGGCGTAATACGATATAATAATAATAGGTTTCATTTCCCGATATGTAGAGAGCATGCTGATGGAGGCATGATCGAGTCGTTACAACCAGATCGCGGCAGACAACAACACAACGGGCATGTTTATTACGTGAAAAGTCACCACAGATGTAGGAACGGAGAAAAAACGAGGGCAATGAGCGTGAGGTACGACCGGTTCAAAGATGAACCGCCTGACCTGAACTAAAACTGAAAACCGTTGCTGGCCATGAGTGGCCTTGGGCGGTCGAGTAAATGGCTAGGGTCAAAAAAATCAAAAATGGAGATGAAGATTGAGGGATCTGATTTGTAGATACATGGCAAGTTTTGTTTCCAAAAATATGGTTTAAATTGAAACTAAGTAGACTCACTGTTATAACTGTTGTAGGGAAGTCAGGTGTAAAGTATAGTTTTGATGGGGAGATAGTGCTAGCGCATAGGGCCAAACGAACACCGTGAATGAAATTGAACTTGTGGAAGAGGCTAATTGCGGCAGGGTGCTTCGTTGGTTAAATCCGAACGATAGGTAACTGTGCCTCCCTGCCCGTGTCGGTTTAGTGATGACCACGTCTACATCGGATAACGCCCCCCGCTTATGACGCTGTCCCTTTTCCCAAAACTCCTGTGCCCACAATCCCCGCTAGTCATGCCTTTAGTCGTACTGTAACCTGATGATCGTGCCTGACGGCATGCCACTCACAAGTTGGGAATAAACATTACCATTATCATTACTAAATTTCAAAACAACACAGCTTGCATGGGCACACATTGTCTCCCCACAGGCATGCCAAGCTCATACAAGTGTAGATAGCACCGCAACCAACTATAAGTTACGTCGGACCATTGATCATTACCACCCTCTATGTACCACCCTCTGGATCATGTTCACTTGCTTGTACTCGGGTGGTTTTCCTTGGATCTTCCTGGGGTACGTAGGACGCACAAACCTCGCCTTGCCACTAAAGACTCTGAGACTCTAACGTGAGGTGAAAGCATCGAAATCACCCACGGAGCCCGTTTTGGACAACCGGTTTTGGTGGTTCTGACTCTCACTGGAGGGCACTATTCGGGCCAGGCTCGGTGGGGAATTTTAAGTAACCCGGCAGTCGTTTCAGACCTGACGGCATGTTGCTGGTGAAGTTAGTGCACTAATTCGGAAGGTCCTAATCACGTTGCAACTTTGCGTTACCTGCGGTGCCACAAAGGAATGCCATTTTATTCCAAGAGGTCACCTGTTTCATGATGCACTGACGCGTGGCGAAACATCGCCTGCGAGGACGAATATTGCCCTCCGTGTCTCCTTCAGACTGGTGCAAACTGGACAACGTGTGATTTGTCCGAAAAGTCTCGCAATTGCAGGTGAGTTTTGCTTTCCAGGATGGGTCCCGTTACTCCGTAGCGGGGCTGGGGACATTTGTAGATGTGAAGGCTGATCAATGCCAGCAGCGTTCGTGCTGTCAGTTCCTTCTAAACCTGTTCCTCTGAGAGCTCGGGGGCACACGTATTTCACAATGCTCGCAATAGTCTAGCGTCATTAACTAAAAGTGTCCCATATCTTTTGCCTTAAATGAAAAAGTCTCCCAGCCGCACAAATTACGGCCCGTTATATATTCTGATACATGCGCCCCTCGAGACCAAGTAAGATGCCGGCTTCATGATGTCATGAATTGACAAAAGCAATTCTGGCGTTTGGGATTCGTGGAGTGACCTGCTCGTCACACCACCTTTTGAGCCAATTCAAATTTTGAGCTACGTATAGGGCTTATGAACTTCAAGCGTCACCACTTGAATTGCTAAGGTTCCCTTAGAGGCATGTTCAAGGACTCTGACTTTCAGCATGACCGCACTTTGTGGGCGCGAAACGCAGGCCAAACGACTGGACGATTTTTGCCGGCATATCGAGCAATTCATGGGATTTTACCTTTTCACAATTGGGAATGCTGTTGATGGCATTTTCTAGGTCCTCAAGGTTCTTGCTCTGAAAGATTTTTTACGCAACTGCTATCTTGCCATGACCTTACACGCTGATCAGGTTACGCTCACTGCTAAAAACGCGAGGCTCCCGTTTGTCACCATTGCTGGCCTCTTATGTCGCTAATTAAGTGACCTCCATAGCCAGTAACCGTAGCATACGCATACTGGTTGGTTCCGTGCCCCTTGAACCATATTGGCATCATGTTAACAAGCTTAGCCAGAACTTGTTTGCCGGGTTAGTTAGCTCAAATCTAACCCTATCCTGACTCATCTAACCACTTGATGTTACCACCCCAAACGTAATGAACTTTAAGTTACTTTCGAATAATGGACGCTATGCTGTCTGATACCTCCGCACGCTTACCAGGCTCCACTGTTTCTATCCCATTCTCTTTTCTTCTGAAGCCTAAATCTTCGGTACTGGCCGCTTTGAACACTCTTCCAGGTCTTTATCCACCCCACCTATACCACGATTTACATCTCTATGGATCATTAACTAAACCCAAACTACTTATGACCCTACATCTTGTTGTTCTACCTGTGTGAATCTTTTTAACTAACCCAAAATCCCGCTGCCGAAAGAGTCGCACGTCCTCGGTTCACTCACATCAACCGCGACGTCCACTACAGGGCCGTCCAGTGTAATGATGCCACTGAAATGATGTTGCAACGGTTGCCCTTCCGTTTAATTACTACTCCAAGCAATTTAACACCTGCACATACTATCCCCACTTTGTTCTGTCTGCCTCACAATCACGCGTCAACTTCGTGATAATGAATACGACCTTTGGTAAACAACAGGTTCCATGAGCTCGTTAAGGGCGCAACATGATATCACATTATTGTTTTTACGTTCCACTCGACGTACATAAGGACACCGCGGCCAACCAAATCACACAACACAGGAAACACACGCACTCCCGCGAGCAGCGAGCAGAAAGTCAGCCAAACTCCACAAGCCCACGGACAGGTAGGGAACACGTGTAGCAGCTGTACTGCGAAGAAAACACGTTCCTGCCGTCCGGACTTTCACCGAGGGACTCTCAAAAACGATAATTTCCCCTTTTGACTTGCTCCACATTTCGCAATGCCTTTATTTTTTATACGTGGTGCAACTCACACTGTAAACCACTGTCACCCATAGCAAACACTGTTATTACTGCATATACATTCTGAATTATATTATAGCTATCATAACCTGTGCACTACCATACCGGTCTGATGGCACATCAACAGCTATTCTCTCTGCACTGTCCCTTCTCGCCCCCTCAGAACCCTATCGGCAGACATGAACAAACTACCTACCCGGACCTAACCGCATCTGAGATGAGTCCCTTTTAATACACTTAACTTATTCATTGTATTCAACGACCAAGGTGCACTTTCATTTTGCTCTCCCAACAGTGTTGACGACTTTCTTTACAGTTCGTGCACCATCCTGTTGGCACTAACTCACTCTCAAGAAAATTTACACCTGACTCCGCTCCAAAAGCGATACCCGTGGGTCTAAACAGTTTCATTGTACTCCACAATTCTGGGATTAAAGCTATCATTTGTCCCTGTTTCAAATTTCTCCAATTCATCACCCCCACTTACGCTTTTCGTGACCCTGGCCTTAAACCCAACCGTCCAAGACCACGCAGCCCCAGCAATGGATTTCGGTTTTACTTAAAATTATCCGGTCGAATCACCGAAATACTGTCGCTTCACCATATTCGCTGTTCTGGTTCTTTATTTTCTGCGATTCGCGGTCGCTCGTCCGGTGCCAGGGAGGACCCTGCGTGTTGCTTGCCCCGGTTGTACTGTTGCCTGCTATCTTCGAATGGCAACGGACTGATCTTATTTCAATTTGATATGCTCCTTAAGAGACGAGAAGAGCCCTAACAGCTGTGTTTCTCTAACGTTAATGCCCACCAAAGTTAGACCATGCCATTTTAGGCATCACTCCATCTGCGCCGGATAATGCCCACTATTTGTGACTTTCTGCGACACCGGTCGTGCCTTTACTCTGATCATACGATTATGGCTATGCCTGACGTTATGCCACCCACCGGCTGGGAAAATGCCTTAGTATTATGATTGCCAAGGTTCTGGAAAACCTAACGTTAACCCCATTATATCTTCATTGATGGGAATAAATAAAACTGGCAACAGCAGGCAGTCCTGTTTGACACCGCTGCCTGTAGGAAGGCTTTTGGAGGACACTATCTACACCGCCACGCACTGACAGGTTTGTGAATACAAAAATTCCACGACATTCACAAAATCCTCTGACATATCCTGTTGCATGGAAGTGTTGAAAATATATAACAGGTCAACTGAGTCGAAAGCACTATTTACGTCAAATAAGGTGAGATTATAGGGTGGACATGTTCTTGTCGTTGTTTTTATGCTTGGCGGAGTGTTAAGATAAGGTGCAAATAACCCTTTCCTATCCGAAATATTGCCTGCAGCTCCAGTATTTGCCGTCCCACGCCTCCGGAAGCCGATATAAAATGAATGTAAGACTCATGGTTGTACATAACTAGTGCGTCATCACCACAAAGTGAAGGTCACCGTACATGACGTACGGTCCGTGAACATGCCTCTAAGAAACCCCTAAGAAAACAGGGTCTGACAGCCGATGTTTTGAAACCTAATATGTATATCTGAGGTTGCATTGGCTTAGAAGGTAGTACGACAGGTGAAATCAACACAAAAACATCAAAGGCCTCCTATAGCATAGAATAGGTATGTCACCAGGTCTCAAACAACGGCCATATCAGCCTATAGTTCGAAGCATATTGCTGTACTGCTGTAAGACTTAGCCAGTTAACGAGGAAGATAAGGGAGCCTTCAAGTTTTGGGCATCGCTGCCTTGGAATTACAGATGCAATCGGCTAAAACCGGAAAATTTAGAATGTGGTGATTAGGTGGCGTGTTTCGGCGAACCAAGGTATACTTTCCTAAAGGTACATAACTTGCTCTACAAGCTGCGTTTGCTCAGCAGTGTATCACGCATGGCTAGTTACAGCCTACCGAGACGGGTGCTGTTTCTGTGCATAATTCAAAGTACCGGAAACCTGAAAGTTGACAAGGCAGATGGGAGCGAATTATGTTACGAAAAGTCTGCACGCTTCTGGTGCTGTTTGCCTTCCCGGGTGGGGTCGGTGATACACTGTGCTTGGCTGGAGACATTGAAAGATTTGGCGGCAAACCGACGTCAGCGGCGTTAATTGTGCCGGTTTACATCCGGATTGCCTGGCTAAGTGTTAGAAGCGTGGACCAGTCGGAGGTTTATGGTAGGTCATTAAGTCCCATCCGCTTACCCGTTTCTTTCTTTTCCCATTACATGGCTCTATTCAAATAAATTGACAGGTTTCTAAGGCAGTGAAGCACCAGTGGTACCGTATGGTATTACTCTCAGTGACGATGATGGCGGGGTTAAGCAAGAAATACAGACAGTCTGGTTGCAGCGGGGTCAAGTTGACTCCTATGTGATTATCAAACTCAATGAGGGTTCCCTTCCAGACGACCGGCTCATCTGTCGCATCGTCCCTGTTGGCTGCGACGATTTTTTCGTCCTGATAGAAGCAACTAAGTTAGAAAAGCATCAGCTGCTTTTCACTTCCACCTTCAACTGGAGTGGATGAGAATTAATAATAATAGGTTTATTTCCTAATTTGTAGGGAACATTCGAATCGAGGCGCAACCAGGTCATTACAACCTGAACGGAGCGAGCAACAACACAACGGAAAAGAAAGTACAACCGACGAGGCACACACATTACGTGAAAAGTCACCGTAGATGTGGGAACCAAAAAACTAGAACAATGGGCCGTGAGGTACGACTTGTTCAATGATGAAACCAGTTGACGTTAACCAAAACTGAAAAATCGTTGCTGGCCATGAGTGACCTTGGCCGGTTGAGTAAATGGCCATGGTCACAACAAGCAAAATGGAGATAGCGATGGAAGAATTCGAAGTGTAGACAAATGACAAGTTTCGTATCAAAAATGTGGTCTATGTTGAAACTAAGTAGACTCACTGGTGTCGCTGTTGTAGGGAAGTCAGGTGTAAGGGGTATTTTCGATGGGGAGATAGTGCCACTGCGTAAGGCTGAACGAGCACCGTTAATGAAATCGTTGATCTTGCGGAAGGGGTAAACTGAAATTGCAGCGAAAAACCAGGTCGGTTGAATCCGAACGCAAGGTTCAGCGGGTTAGAACAAACTCGTTTCAGAAGCGGTTGGGGCTGGGTGAAAATTTTGCTTGTAGTTACAACTACAGGCTTGAGTGAGCGAGAGGTGAAGGTCGGGGGTAGGAAGAAAACAGTTGCGGGAATGCCATCAGGCTGGGCATGGCAGTGCCATACGATCATTGCATTGACATACTTCTGTTTCTGGACAGCCCCGTAACGGACGTCAATATTGCGGCAATCGGGCAAGGGGTGGGCATTCTTATGGTGGCTGGATCTGGGTTGGACGAGAGGATTGACACAGGTAGAGCTAGGCTGATGTAGGGTCACGAGTAATTTTGATTTATTTGGAGAACAATGTGAGTTTGAACCAGGAACCAGCCAGATTGAATGAATGGCGACCGTACGGGGTGTTTACAGCAGCTACTGCAAAGGTTCAAAGCTTAAAAAGAGGGGAGAGTAAGGAAGGAATAGGATGAGAGCAGTAGCGTCTGGTGAGTGCCGAAAGGCATAAGGTAAAACGGTGATAAACAGAAAGAATGATCTATAGAGGATGCCAGCAAGTTAAATTAAGGTGGATTTTTGTATTGGCTGACCTAGAAGCGAAGGACTGGACGTGGTTGCCGATGTGGCATGAGGACGCAAATCATTATTGATGGGCTTCTACTCGGCGCGTATGCAATACACTCAGATACTGATGCAAGAGACTACCATTAGTGGTAAGAGTTGTGTCTCGTGCTTACACTAAGCGTCAGTCGATCAGAAGGCGCAAGGCCAGGGCAGCGGTAGTTGGGTAATTTTGGGAAGGTAAAGACCTAGTCGCCGAGGTAGGGAGTGATGAGGCTAGCATTAAGACTAGTTGGTTCGGAAATGACAGGGTGAGTTACACTGGGAGCTGAAGTAGTTTTTATCCAAGCTAAGGAATCCAATCAGAGGGTCTCCGTTGTGCAACGTGTGGGTGTGTGTAAGCGTAATGTAAAGGAGGACAGCAAACAGATAATGATCGGTTGAGCGAGAGCTTTCGAGATTATGGATAGGGACTGTAGTGTAACTGGGAGCTATAATGCTAATGATGTTTATTCCCAACTAGTGGGTAGCATACCTTCAGGCATGATCATAAATTTACAGTCAGAATAAGCGCATGAATGGTGGGGTTTGTGGGTACTGGGAATTCCGTGGAATAGGGACGGCAACATAAAGAGTGGGCATTAATCGAAGTGGACTTGGACACGCCTGAGGCGGCATGGGTAGGGAACCAAAATTAAAAGGTTTCTTTCTTATGGGGAACATATCAGATGAGACAAGGTACGATCATTGAGATTTGAAAGTGGTGGGCAAAAACAATGCGAGGGAGGGCATAGCAAGAGGATTCCTGCCTAGTACGTGAAAAAAATAATAAAAGAAAAACTTCAATCTGCAGGAAAAGTGGAACCAGAATAACGGATCAGGAGAGGCAGCAGAACTGGCACGACCTGACCGGCCGATTTGAACTGAAGTCTAAAACCGTTACTGAGGCTTCGTAGCCTTGGGATGTTGGGCGTATGGCTAGATTCACGAAAAGCGTAAGTGGGGGAATATGTGGCACGGATAAATGGTAGTGGGAAACTCAGAATCACAGTGTGCGGTGAAAGTGGAGACACTCACTAGTGTTGCTGCTGGAGCGGGGTCGGGTCTAAAAGTCCCTTGGGAGGAGTTCACGAAAACGCACAAGAAGGAACGCAAACTGACTTGGTGAGGGGTACAAAGTAAAAGACACCGAGATGTTCAGATCCGATGGAAGGTTCAGCAAATTGGAATGAACGCCTCCCGGTGGCAACTTTGATTGTGGTTGTAGGTAAGGGAACGAGTGGGCGAGCGGGCGCAGTCAAAGTAAGGAGTGAACAGTTGCGGGTATGCTATCAAACTGGGTATGACAGTGCCGTGCCGTCACTGCACTGAGATACTTCAGTTTCTGGACAGCCCCGTGATGGACGTCGTGATTGAGGTAGTTGGGCTGGGGTGCGCAGTTTTGTGAGCAACGGGGTGTTGTGGGTTTTCCAGGGGATTCCGCAGGGAGAGCAAGACCAGTTTAATATCGCAGGTAGTATTTTTTTTTTTTTCCGGTCGGGGATCCCTTCAGATGTAATGCACAGATCGAGTGGAGTGGATAATGGCCAAACAGGACATCCATAGCACGTATTACCGCAGGTCGAAGCTTGGGAAGAAGATGAGATGGGATGAGATCAATAAGGCCTAGGAATCTATAGGAGTCATCAGACAGGATATAATCCCTTAAGAAGAAAGTAAAACTGAACGTTCACCACAATAAGGATTGATCTACAATCAGCAGTCTAGTCATCAAATTTAAGCTATGACTGCCAATATATGCTATCACCGTTCGATGTAGTAGGTAGAGAGACGGTGTGGTAAGGGAAACCTAACACGTAAGGGCTGGTTTAGGTGGAACATCTGAGATGGTGAACTAGATTTCTTGGTGGCTATTAGTGAGTTGGGCAGTACTAGGACAAGCTAAAAGGGAAGGCGAACGTAAGGAGAATGGTCACCAGTCCCCGAGGCACTACTATCAGCTTCAGTCTACAAGTGGTGCATTGCGAAAAAGACTTTCGACGCTAGCCTCACATGCTGATAGTGGAGGGATTCGAGTCTCACTATATATATATATATACTACTATATATATATACTACATGAACTAAACAGAAAGGTATGGTGTGGTTCGCCGGTCACTGAGTCACAGCTATCAAGACCAGCAGCTCTATGGTACCTCATGGACAAAAGAGGTTTACCACGTTCCAAAGCCCCCGTGAGTTTGAATCCGGGGCTGCGTTGATGGCCGAGAACCTGAATGAGCAACTCCAGGCAGCCAGCTGAATTAATCTCGAGAGAATTCAACCCTGCAATTCGGGCTTTCCTTTTTAGAGATTACTGGGTGGCTTTTGTCGGTTAACTTTTGCTCGCCTGAGGCCCGTTCATGCCTGTTTTGCGTATCAGAGGAAGCAGTTTATGCGTATCACCGATGTTTTCCGTCTCTTCCATCTCAGCTTTCTAGACCTATTAAACTCCTTGATCCGCACAGGTCCTCTTTCTGCCTGAAGTGTGACAGTTTATCGATTGTAATCGCATTGTAATCGCCATTATTCCTATGGTGTCCTGAGTGTTTGGTTCTGGTAGGCTTGTCTCATATCGGGGTCCGAGATCTCACCAGTGTCCGGTCGAGGTGAACGCATCTGGCATGCTCCTGGAAAGTGAAGCGAGAAGCAGTACCGGACAAGCGCGTGATCAGAATCCACAAAAGTGTTCCAGAACAGACGACAATTAGCAACTGACCTACAAAGCCTACACTTACCCAAATGTTCACTCCAAATTGTTGGGTGGCATTCGGTAAGGTATGATAATAACGGTACATTTATAATAAAGGCACGACTGATATATGTTGCCGGCGCCCAGCAACGCCCACAAGGGGGCAGCTACATAAAGAATGGACATTATCTGGCCCAGATGAGGTCGTGCCAAAAATGGCACCGTCTAAGCGCAGCGGACAGTCAGGACGGAAAACACAATTAATAGTTTTATGCCAGCTGCCAAGTTAAAGTACAATCAGACCGTTACAACTTGAAGATAGCTACAATTTAAAAATGTAACAATTTGATGACAGCAACACAACGGGGGTAAGTACAACTAAGTGGACCTGCCTGGCACGTGATGAGAAAATATAAATCGCGCAAACAAGAAATTGGAACAACGCGAGCCCAGCAACAGTATTTCAGTGTTTTCAAGTATTTCAGCCTCTCAAGTTGGACTAAAACTGCAAACCGTTGCTGAGGCTGTGGGTAGCGAAAGTTGTGATATTGAGGTGGAAGAGTTCGCAATAGAGGTGAATGTTAGCTTCAATCTCGGAATCACGGTGTACAGTGAAATTGGTGTCGCTGATGTAGGGAGGTCATTAATGAAGGTTCTTTAGAAAGGTGAGGTAGGGATAAAGCATGGACCGGAACGTGAAACGCAAAGTAAGTCATTGGAGAAAGAAAATCATTTATGGGAGACCAAACCGAAACCGCATCGAGAAGTTTATACCAGAGGGAAGGAGTCAGTAGATTAGAGCGAACTCAACCTAGGGGCGGTTGGGGCCAGGTGAGCGGTTTGTTTGTATTTCCGACTGCGATTCTGGGAGAGTGAGAATGGACGGTCGGGAGTAACAAGAGTAATGTTGCGATTGTGCCATTCGACCGGGTGAAGCAGAGCCGTCCCGTCATTACACTAGCATACTTCGGTTTCTGGACAGCCCCGTAAAGCAGGTCATGGCTGGAGTGATCGAACAGGGGATGTGCGATCCTGTTGGAGGCGTGGTTTTTGGTTAGGCAAGGGGATTCACATAGGTTGATGTATGGCTATAGATAATTTTGTCTCAGTTGGACATTCATTTGGATGTAAGGCGGGGACCATGCGGGGTGGATAAATGCCACACGACGCGGTGTAGCCTATCCGTGTTAAACTGTGCTCGCATGCGAGGAGCAGCTGTGGCCTAGCGGCTTCTGTTGTTTCGGAAGTTTGTGCTGCAGAGAAGCTCTCCGAGGTAAGCGCCCGGTACCTCCCTCATCCACGCCTTCCCTTTTCCGTTTCGCATGTCTCAAAACAATGAAATAAACTTTGTGGTCACGCGACACTGCAGAATCAGAACCACCGCTAATGCCCTCAAGATGATGTTTGTGGCCACGCACCGCCCTGAAAGACGCTAGGCGCTCTGCTTGTGGGGCGGTGCAACCGCTGGTAAAAAAAGACCGTCTGCTTGAATGGAGGTGCCTGATGAGTTCGTAAACCTGAAGAGATGGAGGAAGCGATAGGCTACTGGGAATATGCGAAAACTATTCCAACATATACGTACACAGATCCCAACATGGCCAAAATGCCTCCGACCGGAAAAGTCAGCAACAAAAGTGGCTTAATCATCTATTTGAGGAGAACAGCCGAATCGTTGGGCTGAATTCTCTGAATGACATTGCAACAGATTACATAGTATTGCTCAAAAGAATTTCCAACCCACAAAGAATCCTAACACAGAAGTTGGGACCTAGGACGGTTTGGGATCGGGTGAATACATTTTATTTATCGGGTTTTCCAGGGCTGCTGGTCTAGGCGGGCTACCAACCACTCTATTTAAGGTCGGAGGCGAAACCTGCGGTCGATTTTTGTCTGACTTATTTGTCTGTGTCCAGAGAAGGAGATCGTTTTAGCTGAAAGAGTGAGTTTGTAGTGGGATCCTTTTTATAAGGGTGCTTGTGCTGAATTTGGCAAGCCCTGAGGAATAAAATTGACCCTCGTTTAAACTAGACTCTTTGTTGCATATATTATGTCACCTTAAGGGAACGCGTTAGGACTTGACCAGAGGACGGTAGATGACGGCCCGAAAGATTTGGGGTGAGCAACGTTCTTCCAGTTCCACAACCTTCGGGGTAAGGTCATGTGCGCATGTGCCCTAAAATCTTGTCGATCTCCGGCTTCACGTAGACGTTCGGCTCTGCCGACACGGTATGCTCCAGAAGTCTGTGGATTTACTGCTCTCTTTGTATTTACTTTCTTGTGGGAACCTGACAGTGCTTGGACAGCCCCCTAAAGGCTTGTCTACAAGCGGTTCAAGCTTGATGCCCGTTCACTGCGTTGCTACTATGCCGCACGAGATAAGCATGTAGGCTGAGATACTGCTGGGTTGCCCAAGCATAAATAAGAGTGGTCGAGTTGCCAAAGTTGGGTTTGAGTGATGGACCTTCCGCTCAGTATTTTCGCGCCCTAACCACTGAGCTATCTTGAAAAATGTTACTCGGCAGGAAGTCGCACTCTCAATTTTTGTTTATTTTCGCTATCGACGGGGTGATGAGGCAAACACTGTGGCATGTCCGATCACCTTGAGTGAGTAACTTGCCGGCCTGGATCATTGTCCCCAAACCTGAAAAGGAGGAGACGAAAGCTGACCATTGTCATCCGTTCCATCGGCATGCGCTTTGTATCCACAAACAGCAGTTATGGTGCGGATGCAGTCTTTGAATACACCGCTTTTAGTGTGAAGCAAAACACTTGAATCTGTGGAGCACCATTTGCATCTTTGAAGTCCATTTGCCATGACAGACGAACTCAACGGACGCCAATTCACGGTCCAGAACTGACTTGTTACCTTACACCGCTTTGTGACGCCAAAAACGAATTCCATTTTTTCTTATTCCAATTACTGTGTTTCTGGGGGCTGAACAACTGATCGACTACCATCTCTCTAGATGGCCCAGCCGTAATTGCGCAAAACTACCGACCGGAAGGTCTGTATTTCCTCTCAAACCCAAGTTTTTCGATGGTCTCATTCTAGACCTGGGCAGCATGGTAGCTCTCGTGCTTCAATGGAGTTGCGCGATAGTTATTCACGAAAAATGCACCCCAGTTGGGCGTTCGCTATTATTTTTATCCTATCAACATACTGTTTTTTGAGGATACACTATTGCACAGTGTATATGAACGCAAGCATACACATTTTGTTGACAGGGATGAATACCACGTATTTGGCTAGGTTTGTTGCTTGCGTTGTATGCCGCGTTGCTTGGCTGATATCGCATTGCTCATGTGCTTGCCACATTCAGTATTATTTTTTAATTTTTCAGCCTTCATGTCCTAAGTGAGACCTTAATAAACCGAAGGTATTGCCCCACTTCCTCGACTTACCAACAGTACATTGCCCGAAAATTTTTTACCTGCCCCCAACACCCCAAAATTAAAAAACTCTGTTATCACTCAGCTCTTAAGGGTGCAGTAGCTGGGCTACTTGAACAGAACCACTTAGGGATATGGAACTTTTGAGTAATTCGACGGCATGATCTTGCCACTTAACAGTGTAGGCATGTGGGGCCGCGCGGCGGCAATTTCACACCTCACAGGTCAGCCGAGCGAATTGGTAGGGAATTTAACGCATCCATGCACCACAATAAATCTCGCCAGTTTCGAGCAAAACGAAATCGCATACTGAGTTGTGGAGATCACGGCGGATATCGTTAACCTGCGGCGAAGCATCAATTGGATCCTCAAGGGCAAAGCATACATCACAGCCTCCGAGGTGACCTAATACTCACTTATGCCCTGTTTGAACAGAGTTTGGCCACCAAGTTTTAACCGTTGGAACAACTAATACACAGCGGGGACATGATACGAAGATTTGCAAGCTCGCAGCACACACGTTTATCAGGCAACAATTTTACTCATTTCGGGTAGATGGTGCGTGGAATAACCATCTTCGGACGATTGTTCCCGCTGCGTCTAGTAGCCAGTTGAACGCACCTTTAGGCCCTTTTTTATGTGAATCATCGTGCTGGAAAGCTTCTCGCGTTGTGCTGAGAACCTAAAGACGAGTGCTACACCTTTCTATCGCTTGCGTCTTTCAGGGGAACGGAGGCCGCTGAACGACAAAAACAAACCCGACCCGGGAAGCTGGAGCGTAAGCCTCGATCCTATGTGTGTGTGTCCTGCCAGTGTATCCATGACTCTCACGGATCCTCCGATCCGAGGACATTAGAAGCCGTCTGCGTAGCGTAGCAATAGTCAGCTGGCCGTAGCGAAGTGGATGCCCTATCCTGACTGGCTGACATTCTGACCAATCAGCGCCTGCCTCCGTTTGGTCCGTAGCCCGGGTGGCACGTCCGTGCAGTAGGCGTGGTCTTGTTATATTGACCGGCTAGCTTCCGGACAGATGGTGAGATGTCGGAGCACCTGTTGCATACCTCAGACCACCGTCTTCCTAAGAAAACGCCTTTCCTCAACAAGTGTTTTTGAAATGTTAGCGGACTACAGTCAGTGGCACGGCATCTTGAAATAAATGTTGGATCATCACGCCTTCTTAGCTGGGGCCCAAGTAGTCTTGCTTGCACGTGGCTGAAAAGCTTCCCAACACGTGGCACTCATTATGCCATTTAATAGCCGGAATGCATACCTAAACTTCGCCTATCGTCGTTTTCTGTGCTGATGACTGATGGGGTTCGCAAAGGACGCAAGTTGATAGCGCCGTGATTCGACAGAATGCTCGGATGTGTTTATTTTAATACTGTCCAATCGTGTAGGCACCCTACTATTGGTTGTCTTCCCTAAGGACATAGGGCTTCTTCGTGCTAATTCCATATCCTTCTCTTTTCTTCCCACTCTGCTATTGCTTTATCGCCTGATAGTTGCATGGCAGTTGACAGCTATTGTCTGTTGCCGTCAGTGGTGGTCATTATGTGTCAGAGATGAGGCCTTCCAGTGCGGGAGTTATCCGAATACTTTGTACGTTCTGGGGATTAGGTGGAAACGTAGGGTGTTATGTTGAGATGCGTCTGATGGTTATCTGAGGTGGAACTCACCTGCGGTGAGCTTGTTGCGCTTCACACTTTATGCCGATATAGCCACGCGCTTTGTATGCCCGAGGAGTATTTGCTTCGGACCTTCCTGCACTCTGTTTTGAGAATGGATTAAACACCGTGCGTGGCAACGTGAGAACCTCGACCATTCAGTCCCATTGGTAACTGCCATCTCCGTGGATGGGATCTTCATGGTCATTTGTTTTACTTAGATCACCCTAGGTTAATTCCACACGGGCGCGTCCGTGCGTCTGCGTTTTTTCACCGCGGACGTGGTTGGTTGGTCTTATTCTGGTTACTAAAGCGTGCAGTTTGATGAACAGCTAAAAGGGGAAACATAGCGCCGCGGTACTCGCGAAATGCGATCGTGACGACTTGTTTCAAGGATAGGATTGGCGTACAGTTGTATATGTGTTTACCTACGTAGGCCTCGGAGTTGTTTCGTGCTTGATACACCTGACCCATGGGTCGAGTATGGTCGCGATGCACACCATCAACGGGTTAGCGGTGTTGATAGTGGTCCAGTCATGTGGACGCCAGCACTTATGTGTTGCCTTTGGTTCGCAGTTCTTACTTCATCGTAAAAGCATGACAACTCATCGCAGCAAACTACCTGGGTCACCGCCTTCAGTCTTCGACTGCTCCCTCATTTCATACCAATGGCTGGCCAAAATACGGCACTCTGAATGAATCTAGCCTTGATCCGCAGTTTATATCTAAAAGATTGACTTCAAATGATGCTAGCCAACCGTTTCGCGCTTCCTTAGTCCGACTGGGACACCCGAAACGCCCCAGCATTTGGGGATCTGAATTATTTCAGTTCCGAGTTTTGAAACTGAAGATTGGTTCACTTTCACTGGGCTCAGTGCGGCGCAGAGCTTCAGGTACGAGCTTTGCTACGTCAAATCCACTCCTCGTTTTTGTTTGCTCGTGTCTGGGCCACCCGGAAGTAACACCCCCGGTTCTTATGGATAGCATAACAACCCTAAACTGTATTGAGGAAAATGTTGGTAGCTCAGGTAGCGTAGATGGTGGTTGGCTTGTTCGCTGAGCTGGGCAATTTGATTGCAAACGTTTCATCACCAATCGAGGTGACATCATCAGTGCGTTATTGGGGAGCGTAGTGGTGCGTAGCGATGGATTGGTGGTTGTGGACCACTACGCTCCCCAATAACGCACTGATGATGTCACCTCGATTGGTGATGAAACGTTCGCAATCAAATTGCCCAGCTCAGCGAACAAGCCAACGACCAACCCTAAACTGATTGGGCGACCACTTGTTGTTTACTGAAGAAACCACTCCCACATCATAGATAGACTATGTCTCCCGCCCCAGTTTGGAGAAGCACTTCTGGTGCGAAGTATCCGGTAGAGTAGAAGAAAACGCTTGGCTCAAGCAGACCCAAACTTCATTGAATTCAGTCTAGAGTGGCATACTTTGGGTTTGACGTCCCCGCTTTCGTACGCGAAATTTTTTGCGCTTTTATCGCATCTCTCGGCACTAGAGACATGGAGACAGTAAGAAAGCCGCTATATTGTCAAAGCGATGGAAAATTGCCTAAATCTTTGAAGAATTCAATGTGATTCTCTTTTGGATCGTAGATCTCTTTCTGTTGTGTTTGTGGTAATGAGCCAACGACACATAGAACCTGGTCAGATAAACACTCGGCTCGAGTCACACCTTTGACTATTTTTCAGTCGGTTGCCGAAGAATATCAGACGGCCAGCCGTGTTCGACCAATGCTATCTACAAAAGCACCGGCTTTGTTTGGCGGCAACATTTGATCAACATGTTTATGCGACGATGTATTTCGTGAATTCACCACTACCACTTCGCGGAAAGCATTTCACTTTCGTTTATTCCGCTAGCAACGCTAGAGATCGTGCTCGAGCACCTGCACTGCGTCCTCTCTTCATGGGTCATGTTGAAAAACGACAAAGCTCTAAAAGAATGATTGGGCGATGAAACACAAAGGCTATTTCGGCTCATTTTCCCCGATCAGGTTCCAAGGGCTTCATACAATTCTTCAATAAAGTACATTTTCGTTGACTATTTTAATCCGGGTATCGGGGCGAGATGGCCGAAGTGGTTAGAGCGCGAATTTACTGACCGCAAGGTTCGCGGTTCGAACCCGACCTCTGCCTCTCGACTTCCCCTGTCTAGGCTTGGGCAACCTGGCAGTATCCCAGCCCTCGTGCTTCCTTCTGGTGGCATGGCAGTTAGGCACCGAAAGGCTGCTACAGCTGAACGATTTATTTTATTTTTATCACATTATCTTCTCAGCTTTCTTTCCAAACATCTGCCTCTTGGAATGCTCTCGTCAAACCCTGAGTTTTTGGACGGCATCTGCCCTGTGGGTTATATGGCAGCCCGACGCTCGATTTTTTTCCCTAGGCGAATCAGACTGACCAACTTTGTCACAGTTAATTA
This sequence comes from Opisthorchis felineus, assembly GCA_004794785.1. NCBI lineage: Eukaryota > Metazoa > Platyhelminthes > Trematoda > Opisthorchiida > Opisthorchiidae > Opisthorchis > Opisthorchis felineus. Next base: position 63,355 of record SJOL01006430.1, on the reverse strand, counting down.
TTTTGATCTGGTGAGCTGAAGCCAACAGCATTCACATCAACCGTATTACATATTGGCCTTCCAAATTTACACCCATAGACTCGATTTCATTACCCTTGTTTTCCAGCATTGACCGAGGCTTGGCCCGATTATATCCACTTACCCTTCACATGTCGGTTTGAGAATGCCGAACCCTTCGGCCTAATTTTTCGATGTTCGAATACAACTTGAAGGCGTTCCTTGTAATTGCTCATTAATTGCACCATAGTTACTGCATCGTTATTCCAGGCTGGAGCTACAGCTGGTTTATGTGTAGATGTCAGTTTGTTTCCCATCGATACCATCAAAACTCGAATCCAGAGTGCACAACACAGCATCCAGCGTGTACCGGGCAACCAGCGCTTATTTGCTGGACTTCCCGCTGTCCTAGTGGGGTCTGCTCCTGGCGGTAAGTGCCAAGTTTCTTCCTGTAACCGACTCCGCAGCTGCTGTGTTCTTTCTAACATATGAAGCGGTCAAGAATGAAGTTTACTCCATAGGTATGCCACCAGTCTGTTCCAGCGTTTTGGCTGCTTGCCTAGCGGAAGTTGTATGTAAGCGGACATAATTGCTGAACAATCCTGACTTTCCATAGGCGGCTTGTGTGGTCCGTGTACCATGTGAAGTTTTGAAACAACGGGCTCAGAACTCGCCCCACCTTGCCATGCGAACAATCTTTTCAAGGGCCCTCAATACTGAGGTGAGTCAGATGTATCCGGTGGATATTATTAGCTTTTCCATAACATCGTCTTCTTACCAGCGGTTCTGGCAATCAATAAGGACTCGTTATCGATATACTATAGCTTATTTGTACTTTTCGGGCCTAGTGGCTTCTCATTTAATTGAATAGCCCCCACCTCCGTGGACCACTCTGATTATTTGGGCGTGGTTACTGTCGGACTCAGTACACTGTTAGCACCAAAGCGTCAGACAGAAATCACTTGGAAATACGGAAAGTATGGTTCAGATCATCACGAGATGAAACCGAGTGATCATACGCTAAATCTTAGAAATTAACTCTGGGTTCAGCCAGCCCCCACCCAGATCGGGAACCAGTTGACCACCAAGTACGCATTTCACGGTACATTTAAGAAGCATCAATTTCAGGTGTTTGCCAAGCTGCTAGTCAGACAGTTGTGCGTGGATGATTCATCAAAACGTAAGACATTCTGCAGCTACAGAAGTATGTTCCCCATTTCATTCAGGACTAAACCACTTTCTACCTTGATGGTGTGTTGTCCAAAACATGGTTTTTGTTCCTGTTGAACCCACGCCTCTACGCACCACTTCGCGCTCAGCACGGTCCGAAACTGATGGTTTGCCTGGGCATTTCTATCGCGAAGCTCTTCGGCGACTGGTGCTGGTTATATATATATATATATATATATATATATATATATATATATATATATACTACAAATAGTACTTTCAGCCTTCGGCTACTAGCACCCGCAAAAGTGCTTCCCTCTACATCTAGAGGAACTGGGTTTTAGAACCGTGGTTTGGTTCGAGCAAGATGGTGCTGAATCGCAGCACTCTCTGTTTGTACGTGAATACTTGACTGAGATAACCGCAAACCAGTAGAGCCGAGGGTGACCGTTATACCGTTAACCCGAATCGTCAAGCTTCTAATTCATACGTCTAAATCGATTTGCCTAACAGAATAGAACAAGGCCAATTAAAGACTTGAATACAAGCATGCTGGACGAGGTCCGAAGTATTACACTTTTGACTTTGTAAAAGATGACGACCAACTGTTTGCAGTTCGTTGTATCGTGCAAGCAAACGCTGATGAACTGCTCCATTGAAGTACATCAAACATCCACATTGTATCGGTTAATATTCTGTTGTGTGAAACAAATTTTCTGGGGAATCTGTTCATGTTGTACCACGTTATCAGATGCCATCATTGGTCACGAATGACTACTTACATGAAGTGCTGTTTTACCTCCGAAACTACATCGCATCCTGGCCGAGAATTCATCGACCATCTCTTTACATCAAGACAAGTTCTTGAACAGCGCCATTCTTCGAAACGTCCGCCATTGTTAGTTTTTCTTAATTTGAAAGCTACTTTTGACTATCGGTCGTCAGAAACCTTGATGCTGTCTGGCGATCAAAGGTGTACCTTCCAAAGTTATATCCTTTATGAGGGCTCTGCATACAAACTCCTGTGGGCGAGAAGGAGTGTACGGCCAGCTTTCGCCTGGGTTCACCACATCTGGTGGTGTAAGACAAGGCTGCCCCATCTCACCTTTCCTCTACAACTTTGTTGCTGATGTGCTGCTTGAAATTCCTCTGCCTGCCTCTGAAATCTCGGGGGTCGAAATGTTTCCGGAACTTTCGCTCACAGACATTGAGTATGCATACGATATTGCTACCCTTGGTTCAGATTCCTCAAAACCACAAACCATTTTAACCTAAATAATTATGTCACTTGGTCTGGCATGCGCCACATGCTTGCAAAGCGCAAAGTGCTGCTACAAGACTGGTAGGTGTCAAACCCAAAACTCATGTTTGCAGACAGGCTAATCGACGTGGTAGATAAATTTGTTTACCTGAACAGTTGTATAAGTTCCGGTGGACTGGCTGGAGATGAGATTACTTCTCGAATCGGGAAGGCCAGGACAGCTTTTACCAACCTTCGACACCGAGCAGAATGTTGGCTCTGTAGTGTGGGTTGCGACCGTCCCTTCCGAGGACAGTCTCGTGATTCTGTTTGGCGGTGCGATGACACTCATGAACAGAACAAGTCAGGGCAGGCTCAGCAAAGGAGGCACGAATACGCACGGGTAAGTAGGTCAGCTGCACACACACATACAAACGCATGCTAATATACAAGTGTCGAACAGGGCGGTCTTTGCGGCAAGGTGAAAGGCGGGTACAAATAGGCGAAACAAGTGGAGATCTAAAGTACACGGACGGAGTACGTAAACGAACGGAGAGATTATCATGAGGTTAGATTCAATAGCCAACTGATCTTGCTAAATCGGAAGACGTTTTCAAGCACACTGCTTCGTAAAAACTTGGGGGCATGGATTTTTACAGTCTAATGTCAGTTGGCTGCGCGCCGATTTTGCTGATACTGTTGTTTGCCTTTTTTACCCATCACCCATTCAGACATGGAGGTGCTGGTTTCCCTGGAATTACCTGTCTAACTTTTGGCTCATTATAACATCGCCGAAAGCTTGGTTTACAATTAGTTGGATTCCTGCGAGTTTTCTACCAACTCCGCTCTGGTCCCCTCGATTGTCAGCATTGATGCGACTTGATATTATCAGATTCATGAAATCTGGAGTCAAGTAAGCTCCAGGAGGCCAACATTTGACTAGTGAAAGCCACCGTTACAATTGATAACAGATGGTTTCAACAGCTACCTTGACTGGGGTAACCAAGTGGGATATCTTTGCTTTAGGATAGTATCCGATTTTGAGTGATGCTCGAGGCATGTTGTATGATCCGCATTTTTTTCGAGATGAAGCGTTTCTGGAAGATTACTCGGGAAGCCTTAAATGTGGATTAAGAGGGGACCGATGTGATTTGCAGGACGGTCGCGGTAGATGTGAACTCTACTGTAGCACGTCAACGTGGCGTCGTATGACACTGGAAGTGAATACAAGTAATGTAAATTAATCACTTTTGCGCCATTACAGTGATGATACCGAAAGTCAATGCGACTAATGAAGCGGCGGATTGGTATACTTGATGCATTCATCCTCTTATGACACTAATTTTGTCATACCAACGGCTGTTGAGGGCCGGAATGTCACACACTTGGGAGCGCTTTTAGCACGAGACTCGCTGTCAAAGATTCAACCCAATACCGGTTTATCGGTCAGGTGTGTCGAACGTTTAAGTTTCCGGCTGTTCTTGAGCGTTGGTTGGAAGTACAGAAGTGCTCACCAGCAATAGGTTGAGTTTGATTGTCATGCGGATTCATTCAACCTGTAGCTATACTATTTCCATGCGTGAACTCAGTACCTGGCGAAAGCAAGTGAAGCCTGCTGAGTGCCTTGTAAACTTCAACCCTCACAGTTTTTGTGTGCGGCGACGCTGCATCCGCATGCACTGCCCAAAAACGTATCGGTTGCTTGGTTTTGTCCTGCCAGATGTTCTGTTATCCCACGCAATCGAATGTGCAAACCAACTACCTCTCGGGCTCGTCTGTACCTGTCCCACGGTACGGATCGTGTTTGTTTTTCCCTTCGCTGCAGTTAAAACGCTAAGCTTAGTGCTTCCACACACACAATGGATCGCAGAGACTGATACAGATAGTCCACTCCTCCCTTTCCAGCGGTGTGCGTGTATGTCTGGTGGTCGTCGGGTGAGCAGGTAATGAGGAGAAATGCTTGCGTTCTATCAAGGCGGACGCTGTGCGGTCTTGGGGTTTCGCGTTCCAAAGGCGGTTGGTTTCCGACTAACTGTATGAGCTCGAGGTAGCTCAGTGGCTAAGGTGCGAACCTACTGATCGGAAGGTCCGTGCTTCAAACTCAATCCGGGCATCTCGACTGCTACTATCTGGGCTGACAGTATCTCAGCCTTCGTGCTTCCTTCGGTTGGCATGGCAGCTAGGCACCGAAATGGTGTAATGGTTGAATTACTATTATTGTTATCATCCCATTTTCGCACCTCGTCCTTATGCCATCTTTTCTGTTTCTGCGTCCTTACACAGGGAGTCTTCGGTTTGTATCGAGGTTACCTCAGCACCGTACTTCGTGAAGTCCCGTTCTCTTTTATCCAGTTTCCCATTTGGGAGTATCTGAAGGTCAGTCGCACCTTTTTCATTCAAGGGTAGATATGATAACACAGGTGATAATAATATAGGTAACTCTTTTAGTTAATACGAGTGTACTCTTTATCGAGCATTGAAGTGTTTGACGTCGTAGAGTAAGGGGTACCGGAGTTTCTGGTGATAATGCAAGTTGTCAAGTTGATCAGCCCACCGTTCGTCCGTACGCCATCCGTAAGCACTAAAACATAAATTCTTTGGAAGCTGCGCGTTCGCTTTACTTTTTGTGTATTGTTTTTACTACCCGTCTAGCAAACTTATTTGGCAACTTGACTAAACATGCAGAGTAGCGTGGTTAGAAGTGTGGGCCTACCGCATCGAATCAGTTTAAAAGCAGCCCATTGCCAATCACATTAACACTCATATATGCCTTTCGGCAACCGCGGCCCGGTGAAGGTATATACCCAGATGAGGAACTCATGGCTGGACTCTCTGTTTCGTCTTCAGTGTCACTGAATGCGTAACTTATTTTCAAGCCAAGCTGGCCATACGTCCAATCTCCACGTAACTAGCATAAGTGACCTCACTAAAGCGGAAAATACTTACCGAGGCGTGTTCGAAAATCGAACGAGGTATCAGGACTTAAATGAGGAAATTTGTGCATGTTAACCTAAACAGTTGTCTGTTCTTCCAGCATTACGATCTCAGTTAGCACCCTTTTCTTGTCCCAAAAACAACTTGTCAAGCTCCTCACAATTCGGTGGAACCAGCGGCATCAGCCTCAAGGCCAGCCAGTTTCTGGCTTTGCAACTCCCCACGAACTGCATTTTTGGCAGTCAGCACTCTGTGGAAGCCTGTCTGGAGCCATTGCTGGAGCCCTGACCACTCCCTTAGATGTGGCAAAGACCCGCATTATGCTCGCCGAGGTAAGTAAGTCAGATTCGCAACTAATCTTTCTCGATTCACAGGCTCACACACCTATGGCGTCGGGAAACATAGTGACCGCGCTCAAGACGGTTTTTCGCGAGTCGGGACTGCGCGGGTTCGTCTTAATTGAATTTTCGTAATTCCTTAGCATATGTTGACTGTTTTTACTCTCTTCCCCATGATTACTCCCGAATGGTGAGCTCGAATTTCGACTTGATTGAACTGTACTCACGCAGTTCGCATATACATATCTTGCATACCTACTTAAAGCCCATGTTGATATCTGAGTTGTCCTTGTTCCCAGAAGAGTACCGAATGCTTACACGCTTCTTGTGGTCCAGGATCCCTACCCTACCTTCAACCTGTTTTACTGTAAATTATGTGTAGTGTGATAAGACCGATTACAATCTGCCGACACCGCACACCGAGTGTTGCTCTCATTCGCTGGACGTAATTTTCAGATTTTAGTTATAAGTTCTATCTTGTTTGAAGGCCAGTGTGTGCGTGTATTTTAGTTACAAGTTATTCGCACGTTAAGTTGTTGGGTTTGTGCATCGCCCCTCCCTCCATATTTCTTCAAATGTTGCGGGTAAATCCCTGGACAAATTCTCCCATATTTGCAACGAGCATCAATATTAATCCCAAAACCCTCCGCCCTTCGGAATTTTATGCGTAGGTGAATCAACCAACCAGGAGTGTCCTACTCTATCAGATTTTTGTAAATCTGGTAAACTGCAGTCCGAGGTTCACAACCCCTTACTTGTCAGCCCCGGCCAATGACCCAAACACGCGGATACGAGGGAGAGTCGAGAGATGGAAACCTGCATTAGTTTAGTGAGGGCCACTGCAATTTCGTTTTTAAATTGGTATGCTATTGTGTGTTGTGCTATCGGTTTCTCTGTCGTTTGCTCAGAAATGGCCTACGTACTTCAGACGAGGTCTCAAACTAATTCCACATTCAGTCTTAACTCCCAGTATCGTTTACCGTATCTCAAATATGAGTAGTGCATTACGAATATACATGTATCGTGAAACCTTGAATGTCGTAGCAACTGAAACGTGAGGCGGCCTGGTGCAGCACATTCATTTGCCCGGAAACATCACAACCGAGAGATTCAGCTGGGTTCCAGGTGAGTCTCTCGCAAAACCAAATTTGTTTGCAAATGAGTGTAGTTCGCTATGTTATTCCCTGTTTGTTTGAACATTGTTCATGCCAACTAGTCTCCTCCACTCTGACCTGGTGGCAAAATCATTCAGTCACGCAAAAAATGCTTTCACATACGTGTATGCCCGTATTTTCGTAAACAGAAATTCTATCTTTCACTGTTCAGCATTACTATTAGTTAGACCATGGAAAGAGATTTAACCAAGAAGTTTCCTTACAACTTCGTTTTTTTTTCCAAGTCGATTTTTACAACCCTATTCGTGGCGACAGTCCCTTGGTCATTATGTAACGAGAATTCACTGATATTTTACCTTACAAACTGCATGTGGTGCTAATATATCCGCCTATTTTTTCCTTTCAGTTTGTTCAGTGGAGTTGTGCCTAGAGTATCCTACCTGGCTTTGGGTGGTGCGATTTTTCTGGGTATGTACGATACATCTTATCGCCTTTGGAACCGCGTAATCCATACGATGCCCAGTGAATCACCCTAGCCTTCCGATCCCCATCACGCTGTCTACACTTCCCCATTGTAAAATCGGCTGTTTTTTATCATTTAGTCTTGTAATAGTAATATATATCTTATCTGACTGATGGACATTGTTTATTAGTTTGGCGCATTGTCCCATAAGTTTTAAGGCTCCACAACAGTACCTCTTCCAAAAAACCACCTTACGGTATCTCAGTCATCTATCGCGCACCGCCCCAGAATGAATGTAACGTCACATGTATGTAGTTCGTGTACGGCGAATCTTGTTAAATCAAACAGCAATGGCCTGATTTAAATCAACACAGTCCTAATTCCTACGGGTGCAGCTCACCGGCACGACAGTAAAAGGTGTTTGCAGTATCGAACGCCATCGGTTGTCTGATGATCGATGTGCAGTGTAGAACGAAACCCAAGCGGATGAAATGCTTGATGATGAGATGGATTAACGTGTAAACGTTCACTGACAAACATTCTAACCATTCGCCTGATGAGCACGAGTTGAGGCCTGTTGATACAACTGATTTGGTTACTCATTAGTAGTTGATAATATTCGGCAAAAACTGTTTTATGAGGGCCTTAGTGGGATGAAGTGAGGTGCACGTCAATCTCCCTATCACGGCAGTATCCGTTTCTAGACGAGGAATGCTGATGATTGATAGTGTCCGTATAGCGAATTCGACTCCGACTGCAACCTATTACTCGATAAACACCAGCCGAAACGACAGATAGACAAACAAACAAGTTCGAGGTGTCTATTGAATGTTCAATTCACTGGGATTTGTTAGTACTCAGCCCAAAAATGCTGCGTTCATAGGTTCCTCATTTCAGCCCTCCTTCCTCACACTGATCATATTGGCCGTTGTACTTTAATCCGGTATGTTACACTCAACCTTGCACATGTTATTCCGCGTCCACGTCAGTCTTGAAGTTGTTGAATCTACCGAGGGTAGAGGATTAGTGACTCTTGATAGAAGTGTATGCGGTTGAACATTCACCAGACCAACGGCAACCATGGCCCATTGGATGTGCAAAGGCCAGCGTTAGCTCCTCGATCGGACATATGCCATGTAGTGCTCAGAATACAGCTTGAATCCAATCTCTGAGATACTCTCTCCACAGCCAGTCTGTCTAGTGTCAACGGCATTGAATCAGTAATCTTATATTGAGGTTGGTTGCCTGGCTGTGTCCGTCATCATCCACCTGTACAAAAGTCGACAAACACCACACGTCATTAGGTTGGTCTGTTGAATTTGAAGCATGTTGTCTGAGCACCGAAAAAACTTATCCACCGGATGTGGTCCGATCTTTTATCAACCTCAGCAGTCTACTTGATGTGGGCACATTTTGTGCCTAACCACCGTTACTGGTTTCTGGGTCAATACTGAGCCTTACAATTTTATAAAATCTGTCAGAATCTCGGAGTTTTACTTAAGAGCTTGATGGGAGTAGTGTTCTGTGATGACACTTCAAAGAGTTGGTGAAAGTAAAACAGCCAAACTCAATAGAGATGATTTGAAACTAGCAGTTCATTTGTTCTTTTCTGGCCCCATGATTACGCCAACTGCTCTTATTGCGTACTGTAATTAGGACCGGTGCCTTTGAGGCGTTCACACCAAATTTTATCTATCAAATATGCCAGAGCCGTACCGAAAAATGCCATCTACATATAGACTGTGTGCAGTAGACGAGCATTGACCTTGCTATCAGATATCGTGGTGTACAGTGTAATTTGTCCCTGAAAGACTGTTGGTTCTGGGGAGGTGGGGTAGTGTGGTTACGACATCATGGCACATCATATCCCAGTCTACCCCTTCCATATGATGTGTATTACTCGGCTTCGCAGAGCTGTACTGCCTACGGTTGTCTGATCACCGATTGTCCAACCTGGAACGATGAGTTATGACAGGTTCCGTAACACGGGAAGGTTAGATTGGGATGCCGTTCTTGTTATGTTCAGGCAAGCGCAAAGGATTCTCATTGCAACTGAATATTGAGTAAATCCCGGAACGCCTTTGGCGAAGTACTCTTATTTTCAAATTAGGTTTTTGCACAGGACCCCACCCAAGAAAAGTGTGTTTACGAGCGGATGCCTTAGGAGCATTTCTACCCCATAGGCATCAGAGTCTGGCGTAGATCAATCCATGATCGTACTGACCACAAAGTGGAAGAGAAACGAGTAGTATGGGTCGGGTATGCCTGACACTACTGGATGCGTCGAGTTTCGGCGAAATGCTGCTGTAGACCTCTACTCAGTCAAAAGAGTTTTTCTACAACGCTTCTTGTAGGGTAACGGTTCTAACTGGAACCCCATTGCCAGCATCTACCAACAACTACTATCTATTGTGTACGTGCCTCCGGATTTGAATTTGCATGTGAGCACGGTGGGGCAGGTCGATTCATACGCTACTGTATCGAAATCGTCAGAATCGAAGTTTACTCTCAGTTCTACCAGGACAAGTGACAAAGCACCCACACGTAAAACTAAACGAGATTGGATATAACGTTTTGAAGTAGTGGAACTCTGTCTGGAAGGGTCGGGATTGGATTTCAGTTTTAGATGACTACAGGTTTGGCGGCATAGTCAGTCGGTTTCACAGCTGAGCTCAAAAGCTGCTCCACCAGCTCATTAATATCGTCGCCTCCGAATTTCAAATTCACGAAGACTTCTTTTGAGATTGTACGGGTCAGTGTCAGGAAGTTCAGATTTCTGAAAATAATCCCAGAAACCCCCAAACTCCACCAAAATCTCAATAGGGAAGCCGGCAAGCATCCAGGCCAGTCAATCAATCACTCAATCCAGCCTGGATCTATGAAAGTGCCATTTTAATTGTGCGAGGCCCTTGTAACTTTTGCATTCACATGTTATCAACAAAACTGTTGTGTTCTTTGTTGGCAAGTCTTTTTCTGACCCCAACGCTCTGGAGCGGGAGACAGCAGTTAGATATAACATTAAGCACATACTTCTGCCGGAGCAGTCTGGTGGGTGTCCTGACTAACACCCTGTTGTAGCGATCAACAGTGGCAAATCCAAGACGCGGAGAGCCACGGACGTTTGGTTCGATGTATACCCGAGGGAATAAGATCGGCTGGCGAACGTGCAGAGGTCTGTTGCAATTCATCAGCTGGTGTTAACGTGAAAGCTTAACAACGGGCACCGGCACCAGTTTCTTGTTTATCACCGAGGTACCGATGTCACCTGTCGATCCGTCGAAGCTGCTCCTCCCCCAGTGTAGCGCCATACAAACGTTAGCGGAATCCGTCCAATAACATACCCTCAAGATGCCAGTGGCGGTATTCCGTCAACTCTACTGTTAATGATGATTTCATCCTTATGAGTATACTTATAAGTAACAAAAAAATCAAGAACTTATGGGCGGCCAAATCGCCATTCAGCCAATCATTAAAAGGTGAAGTGCAGTGAGATAAAGATGCTGCGCATCAGTCCGTGAACGGACCGTGAGCACATTCGCTGGGCAGTTTTGGAGTAGATTTACATTTTTGAACTGCAGCCTCTGGATTGAGAGTCTCAGCACTCTTGTACGAGCATACATACATTCACGTGGGAATTTTGAATTTTGGTGGCTCTGAAACTATCTAGCTCATCACCCTTTAGCCCTCAGTGTACAACACCGTCAACTCTCACTTCATATACAATAGGTGAACACAAGCCAGGATTGTAATGACGCCATAAGACATATAGCGATATCAACTATTAGCAGTATCGTTATGAGAGACCCCCCCCCCGATTAGAGGCATCTCTCCTGGAGCGTACATTGTATCACTTCCCAAGAGGCGACATTTAGTGCACGATCTCTCCGAGAAAGAACACTCTCGAGGATTTCACTAAGTCCCTCAAAATAGCATGCATTAGCTGGTGATAGTTTCTATTTTCTTGTGACGCTACCATCCATTTTATTGAATCTCAAATAATGATCTAGAAACTTAGATATCTGAATGTCAGGGCATGCGTCCGAAATCTTCCAGAAGTTGACATGCGGTGAGTTTCCTGCACAGTTGTTTCCAACAGTACAGCATCCTGTCAGATGAGGGTTCCGTCGTCTACGTGAATCCTCTATTGAGCCTGTTCAACCAGAACCATCGGTTCTTCTTACAAGCTCATCGATAAATAGGAGGTCCCAAATCCTCTATGGAGCTCAAACAACAAATCGGTCAGGGACAGGGTGGTTTGGAACAAAGCCCCAAATGTTGCTGTGAGAACTTTAAAACCAAGTTCTTTTGATGAAACTAACTTCTTAAGCGATGCACGATTAATGAAACAGCTGCACCACTTCAATCTGATCCAACTTTGCGGTCACACAATATGAGAGAAAAGAGGAGGAATGGAGCAACTACCGCAACTAAAATTTTAGCCACTGTTAGAAGGATTGCGGTGTGTGAAACAGTCTGAAGCTAATCACCTATCCTGTCGCCAGTCCTAGAGGGTCGTAATCTAAATCCAAAGTACCTAGTAATGATGGCACAGCCTTGTTGGTGAAAAACATTGTGAAAATTACCGAATTTGGTCTTGCCCGTGTGATTCGAAAAGTGAGTATGTTGCTCACGCTCGAGCACGATTTCCTATCTACTGGACTAATCTAGAGGCTGCCAACTACTCCCGATATATACGTAAATCGAATATTTTGTCTTTCTGTATCGTTCTAACCGAGACTGTCATCTATGGGCGATCTCCCTATCATGGGATGCAAAACGCCGAGGTGCTGCGCCAAGTCGGAGCTAGCTACCGCACATTTAAGCCTGTCGGTTTTTTCCCCTAATTGTATGACCTCATGCTGAACTGTTGGGCTGAAGGTGAGAACAAACAGCGTCCAACTAGATTCAGAAACGACTGTGGGAATAGTGTGAAGCAGGAAAGCCATGTTCTCGTGGCATACATGGGCAACCACATTTGCCGTCGTTCGCTTCGCATCCAGCTTCGATACACAATAGACGACCTTCTTCTAAGGGCTTCATTTCGGTTTTAATCCGGCGGCACCTTCATACAGGGTCTGACTACACATCGACATATGATTTTGGATGACCCACTGCGGCAATAGGGGAATTACCTGAACGTAGTTCATTATCAGACACAGCTGGTAGGGTGTTGTGAACACATCACGAATCGGGTCGGCTACTGTTGACTTATTTCCGTCACAATAGGACACTTCGCAATCATAAGACAATAATGTCTGGCTTGAAATTGCGAGCCTCGTAACTCAAACCAGCTGCCACTTTGCTGCAAATGTCCACGCTACTAATAAACACGCCCAATAGAAACCACCTCCGCCTGACTATGATAAGTTTATTCTGGCTCTGTGAGACTAACCTTGAAACTGACACCTTTTGAAGGCCGCCTTTCAGCAAAGCCTGCTCCTAATGTTCCTGTGGCACAAAATACCACAACAACCGATACCAGGATGTGAAATTCGTGCCATGGACTTTCATGTGTCTGACTAATGCCACGAATGCACCCGCCCCCAACTGATCGAGAGTTCCAAAAATGATTTTCATCTGTGTGGCCTACAACTACTACAAATATTCGAAAGGTCAGTTCTCTCCCAGAAGGGACCAAGTATCCAAAGTGACCGACTTTGGTGAGGCTCTGTAGACCGTTTTTAGGGCTGGAATAGCTCGGCTACAATTTCTTGTTCTGAAGGAACAACTTGACAAGGTCACTCTTCGAAGCGACCTCTTTTGAAGGTCCATCCCTTTAGAAGATCACGGTTGTTCGCTTGAGATTTCATTTGAAGTGAGCGACTGAAAGCGACATTTCCTGCGGGTTAGCCTCTTCTGGGAAGCAGGATACCACTAAATCACGCTTCATACGCCAGACACCGTGGTCATTTTTGACTGTTCGTGCACCCAGAGTTGGACAGAAAGATTTACAACCATGACTTGAGCATATGGAGATCTCCATAACACAACATTTAACTAGCTTATACCCTGATGGTGCCGTGTTATGCAAATCAGCGTCACCTCCCGCCGTGCAGTTAATGCAGTTATGTGGACTTACCACAGCTTTAGACAGCCCTGATGCTAGAACTGCTTCTTACTGGAAAGAACCTACCTAGAAGAGTCAAACTATTTGCAGTGAGGTCGCGCAAAACTCTTCACCCAAACGAAGGTTTCTGGTACAGTTCTAGTTGGTATTTAAAGTGCTGGCTCCTCAATGGAGTTTTACTAACTTTTGAAATGTGGCGGAGTCCGCTGACTAAAGACTCGGTCCATACAAAAGAGGGCATTTTTTATATTGCAGATTTTATTACGAAGGGATGTCAATATTAATTCAGTAGTCTCAGTGAGCCATTATGTCTTTGTGAAATTTTGACGTTCGGCTAAGAAACCACTCGTAGGATGCGTTATTTGTGTAAACCGGTAAATTGAAATCAGATTCAACGACAAAAATATCGTTATCAAGGAAAAATTCTGTCGTACGAGAATTTCTCACCAAAAAGGCAATCTCTGTAATTCAATCAATGTAGTGTCGTGTTGTTTATAAATGTATTTTGGAGAAACGGCGATACCTGGTAGACTAAACCCGTTCTTTTGGTAAGCATTGTGTTATGTGGTCATATGTGTCTTCGTTCAGGTGTATTTGCAACTTACAAACTACTGAAATACTTAGGCAGTTTATCAGACCCGCATTTCCAGCTAGCTACAGTTCATGCAAATGACTTTTCGATTAGGTAGTTACCCGTATCGATGACGATGAGCCAGCAATCAACTTCGACGTAATACCTCTTTATACTAGTGTACCAGTCAGTGGCCGTCGGAGAGTCCAGCTTTGTGCAGTAAACTGGCTTAAGCGTAAGATTCTGCCTGAAATCCGTGGCCACTTATGTCTGTGAGGACACATTGGGTGTTTGCAAAGGCAGTCGGCTCCACCTTAACATCTCGCCACACTCGGTGACGACTTCCACTTTGTTACAACCGTAGACTGAGTCAAAAACACGACTTAAGCGGTTCGTCAGTAGAAAGTATGAAAGCCTTTTCAATGTGACTGATTTTGTTTTTTTTTCCAGTGTCGGAACGCAACGAAAATTGTAATCGGATCCAACTACTGAAATAGCTGTTTAAACAGCAAAAAAAACGTGTACCTCATTTAACGATTCGACGACTGGGGAGCGCAATTACCACAGAGATAAACAGTTGTTGTTGTCTGATGAATAATCGGGATGGAAAACCTAATATAAGGAGATACAAAGCAAAAAATCCGCATGACGAGAACGAAAGCATTTGCTCGAAGTAAAGTATAACCTAGCGGGATCCTGCTGTCAAATGCATTATAAAGTCGGTTTAAATGACGACCGATCTAGCCCCCGTTATCGTTATAACCGTAGGTCTATTCTGGTCTCCGGTGGACACATGCTATGAACCACAATCTGGACTCACACTGACCACTTTGAACTCAGCATAGAAGTCCATATATTTGGTCCGACAATCTGTTCACAACAAAGTCACGGTTAAGAGCAACGTAAGTACAATTAAATCGCAGGCTAACAAGTGTTCCAAGGAAAACATCACTGGTAGCGGCAACAATCTGATCGATTGTGGGTTTACATCTCGATAATTTTTGTTCATCCAAGGAAAATGTTTGTAGGTGTGAAGAGAATACTGGTAAAAAAAGTGATTCAAGATTTGGTGAATAACAAAGCATCCTGCTCGAACTGTTTCGGTATACAATCAGTTCACCTCTTTAGATGAGTTGCCTGTTGCCTGTGTCAAAATAATGTCGTGGGCAAAATGTTGCAATTTAGCTTGACCAACTTCATTTGTACACTGAAGCTGTTACTTATTTGTGAACCGACATCTCAATTTTGTTGTCCAGCAATTCCCCGAAAGCGAATAAAGCATTAACGTGCCATTTCTTTGAACTGCAGTATTACGCCCGAGCCATTTTGGAGATTTGGATACCAAGTAACACTGTCATCCAACTTTTGGACCCAGCGATAAGTTTTACGGGGAAAAAAGAGTTTTGACTGTCAGTATTTGTTAGATTCGACGCACGTCCGAGCTAGAAAACAACACCAAACACCTGTAGGTCCTCATACACAATTTCGATTACTGAAACTTCACCCCTGTGGGTGCAGTTGTAGACATGACATTAAATTCATCTCACCGAATCACTGCAGCGGGAACATTTCCTCGGGTGTTGGAATGTCCGGTTATTAGTAGCAGAGAAAGTAGGACCGGTTCAAAAACAGAGAGGGATGAGTTGAGTCAACTGACTCACAGGAGATTACAGATGATATGGAGAGCCAGAATTTCTAACTGAGCTGTGCTGAAAAGCTAGCAGACGCTGTTTCATCTTTGCTGTGAGTCATCGGCAGAGCCCACTTCAGGCACATCTGGGGTGATTTGAGCCCATGACCTTCCGGGTGGTAGCCGGACACTATCATTCGGCCACAGTTGACTGCTTGACAGTGTGATTAATTCGTGTTTAGATAGGACAGACACCAGAGCCGCTTTATCACACAGTTTATATCACATGAGCTGGTAGTGACTACCTCCAGAACGTAATGTTGACCGAAACTCGACTTGACTGAACCCACCTGATGAGCCCAAGTAGGGCGAAACCGGTCGTGGGCTGTCGAAGAGTTTTCAGCAACCTTATGAGTAGCGTATTAAGTCTATACAATATATTGCGATGGCTCGAATATAATATATGGGGCGGCCTGGCGCAGCACGTTCAGATGAAGAACACCATAAGCAAGAGATTCGACTGGGTTCCGGGTGAGTCTACCGTGAAAACCAAACTTGTATGCAGATGAGTGTATCAGTTGAATGTCTAATCCAAGCTTTTCGTGATACGTAGTAATGGTGAGAATAGCCGAAAGCCTCGACAGTCTAGTAGTGAAAAAAATCGAGACTGCACGGGAAACACCCGGACTGGAGGAAATCAGAGGATAAGGGTTGGGTGAGGATGAATGAACAGTTGACGCGATAGTACAGATGCACAAAATACCGAGGGACATATTGAAGGTGCAGTCTGGACAAGAAGCAGATTAATTTGTAAGGCCAATAGTATGTTGGATTTGCGGGTGGCAGATGGGAGTTCGCTGCACCTTGCACGCCACTTCAACTGGCATATAAAAGCCTACACACTTTACTCCTCAACTAAATAGACCTCCCTACAAAGAGTTAATTTTCTCCATAAATACCGTTATCTTCTGATCCCTGCTAATGAACCAAAACTATTTACTTTGAAGGAAGAACTGATGCGTCGGACTTTAGGATGCATCAGTTTGTTTGGATCTGAACAGTTTCTTGCCCACGCGACCTGAAATCCAACAATCAAAGTCTTTCTCACATATATTACCATACGCACTATCAAGTATTGAAGACGAGACAAGATAAAAAAAAATAGTCTCTCTATTTGAAGTCGCTGATGAATTTTCAGACAAAATCTTCTTACCCAGGGCTACACATGCATGCGTGTGCATGAACAGCATTTATACATGGATTAAAAACACAACTGGTAACCTTAACATGACGAAAACGCTCCACAATGGAGGATGAATCATACCAACATTAGTTCTGAAAGTTTGGCTATGAAGAAGGATGACTCTCAGGACTTCAGGCGAGCGAGCTTAGGGGCCACAGAGACTTTGCTTGTAGAGGCACACCAGCACTGCGTAACAGACGCTTTGGGAGGCACTTGATCACATCAGAATGTATGAGCGGAGAAACGTAAACAAGCATTCGCCAAGTACACTTACTTGCACACCAATTGCGTCCTCACGCAAGACTCAGCTGCTGAATCTCTCGTTTATGACATTCTTCAACTTCAACTAGATGACCAGCACAAAGACCACTTTATGTTTCGGTTAGTACGATACTAGACATGTCACATACTTTCGTGATGGAACGCTACTCGTAAGGTTGCTGAAAACTCTTCGATAACCCACTACCGGTTTCGCCTTTTTTGGAGCTCATCAGGTAGCCGCGGTCTCCGAGATTCCAACAAAATTGTGTTACAGTAGGACGCCATCGGTGAAGTACACTCATTTTCCAATTACGTTGATGTTAACGAGATGTTCAACGGAGTCCATCGTTTATGATAGTCTTCTACTTCTACCTGATGCACATAAGAAAGGCTGAACCGGAGTCAGGCTGTCAAAGCATTTTCAGCAACCTAGTGAGTAGTGTGTTGTTTCAAGAAAATAATCTTTCTTCAGCATTTTGCAGAAAACACGGGGTGAAATATACAAATCAACCTACAAGACAGCGGCAAATACAAAGTTATGAATAAGTGAATTGGTAGTACTTAAGGAGGGAAGTTGTTTCATGAAACAACCAACTCATCAAGTTTTTAAAAAGACTTCGTCAAATTGTCAAGTCAGAGTTCATAACATCAAGATGTCCTACAATTAGCTCGAGATAATGGACGGTCGTTGATGGCGTTTGGGGTTGAAATAGGTGAAATAGCCTCAAGATGTCTATATTGCCACAGTGTGAACACAGTATCGGAGCAATTGGATGGGTGTGGCTGCAGCGTGGTACAGCGTATTCATTTGCATGCGGCTTTGCTTACGGAAATGAGGAACACAATGCCACAAAAATGTCCTCCTCGTGTTTTATCAAAGTGCACTGTTCGTTAATTTTCGAAGTCCGTGTAGAAAGTGAATAGAAACGGCGACAAAGTAGCTCTTTCAGGCACGAAAAAAAAATTTAGGTGAGTATTCGACAACTTTCCGCCACCACGGAATTACCGCTTTCGGTCGGTGAAGTAGTTGTGTAAGAGGGTCTTTCGACGCCTGCTCTGAAAAAATTATGAAACAGGTGTTTTCAACCGAGTGAACCAAGGGTACTGCTCAAGGTCATAAAGCAAACCCAGAAGCATTCTGTTCTGACGCAAAAACCAACAGAGGTGTGTGATGGAGACGGGCCACTGCATCCATCGTAGGTCTACAATTCGTGTATGATGTACACCACTAGGAGCATTGAAGGAGGGCTTTATAATGCCTAGGAATAACCACTCTAGAATGCAAATGAGTGTATATCGCCAATTTCGTGCAATTTGGTTTCAAATAGAACATAAGGTTGACGGAAACTCGGGGACTGCGCCTACCTGATGAGTCCCAAGAAGGGCGAAACCGGTCGTGGGCTGTCGAAGAATTTTTAGAAACCTTATGAGTAGTGCATTACGAATATACATGTGTCGCGAAATCTCGAAAATCGTAGCAACTGAAACATGAGGCGGCCTGGTGCAGCACATTCGGTTGCCTGGAAACACCACAAACGAGAGATTTAGCCGGGTTCCAGGTGAGTTTCTCGTAAAACCAAATTTGTTTGCAAATGAGTGTATTTAACCACTCTAGAACTTTTGACAAAACAGAAGCGCATGCTATCCGACGGAATTTTGGAGGATCACCAGATTGGCAGGCCTTGATAGTAGGACTTATTCTAGAACTTCTTCATCCGTCGGCAATACAGGTTCCTTCTAGGACATGAGTGCATAAATGACTCGAAGGAACAGTAATTCCTGAAGCGCAGCACTTTAAAATCAACGACAGCAGCTCGTCAGGCCCACGCGCTTTGTTCGGGTGAATTTTCTGAAGCTCAAGTTCATCGTCTTTGAAGAAAAGCGTCGTTGATTGAGTATTTGAGCTCTGCGGTTGCAATTCTATGTAGCCTTTTGTCGAAAGCTGTTATTGCGTTTTTTTAGATCTGTGGCGATCACGGTGTGCCTTTTTCTAATCCCAAAGGAGTTTTTATCACTGGTCACGTATTCCCACCGCTAGAACGTGACAGGAATTTCGTGTAAATGGCATTCTTTCCAAATATCGCTGACGCTTTTCACTTCTGTCTTGAAGTCTCATTGACTTTGTTTAAATCCAGGGAGCATACGTGCTGCAGTTTTATTCTAGACGCACTGACTTGAAAAATACCGATTACTCACAGGTTAATATTCACATTGAAGATTGAATATCCATTCATGGCGTGAATCAGGATAGCAATAGTTCTATCATACTAGGTTACAGGTCTTCAGTTCCTTTTCGTCTACCGCCCTTCCTCCTGAAGTTGCATCATATATATCGCCCCTTCCTCAAGGAAAGTGGTGAGCAAAAAGAGTATGAGAATTGTACTATGACGTGAGCTTCGCATCCAACGATTGTAAACGAATCACCGACAGCTCCCTGGGGGCAGGTTACTTCATTTTTAAAGATCAAAGCTCAAACACAAGAAAAATAATTGTGGTTACTCTGTGTACAATGCTTGACTGGAATATTCCGCTTGGTGTCCGTGCAGTTTTTCAAGGTTGAGGTTCAGTAAGATATATCCAAATAATCACCATGTGATGTCAGTAAATTCGACCACATGCCGAAACCAGTGGTGGGTGTCTCCGTGGAACCAGGTGACATCCTTGTAAGTTTCGATGTCAATTCGTTATATACAAATGTGCCAAAAGAGGACTCTTTAGAAATAGCCAAGCGATTGCTACCAGCAGACACTAGGCTTTCGAAATGAACACGGCTTACGGTAGGTGAAATAGTGGAAGGGGTAAAAGCATTCTTGAATCCCATTCACTTCGATTCGACTCCGCGGTTTACACTCAAGAACAAGATGTAGCAATGGGATCTTCAATATCCTTGGTTTTGGCAAACATTTTTATATAAGATTTTAAACAGAAAGCTTTAGCCAGATTCCCGTTCCCATCCAAGATGTTCTGGCGTTATGTAGATGAAACTTTCGTCGCGGTGAAACGAGACAAGATCATGAGTTTTACCACTATCCGAATGAACTGAATCCACACATTAAATTTAGTATGGAGATAGTCAACTTCGGGTACACTGGCCTTCTTAGACTGCATGACACATAATGTCGCAGGAAACTAAAGACCACAGTGTACGACAATCCAACTGACACCGAGGGAAATTTTGAACTACTCGTCTGCCCATCCGAAGTCGGTATTCGCTAGTATTGCCCCATCAATGTTTAGGCATGTAATGGCCCGTGCACAGAAGTTGATCGGATAGCGGCCCAAATTGAAGTAAACGACAAACCTCAGGGTAGTGGATACGAAGGATGTTCGTACGGGTGGCGAAACCCAACGGGGGAAGAATTGGGCCATATAAACCAAAGAAATCAGAGGTCAAACGAAGGATTCTTAACACCGCTATAACATAAGAGTAGCTTTCCAAAAGGGAAACACTTGGTAATGTGTTGAAATATTGGTAGCTCGGGTGAGTTTATTGGTTGTTGATCAGGTGGCTGTTGATCTGTTCGCCGAGCTTGGCAATTGGCTTGCAAACGTTTCGTCACCATACGAGGAGACATCATTAGTGCGCACCCAACTGCGCACTGATGATGTCTCCTCGTATGGTGACGAAACGTTTGCAAGCCAATTGCCAAGCTCGGCGAACAGATCAACAGCCACTTGATCAACAACCAACAGGGAAACACTCTACGCTCTGCACTGGAGCAAAAGAAGGATCGCCTCGTGGCGAACAGAACCAGTGACAAAAATAAACCTAACGACTGCACCAAGGGCTATATAGGATACACGGTCAGGGAATAGCCCATCAGAATCGGAGAGCACAGAAGAAAAATAAACAGGCCACCGAGGAGCGCAGGTGAAAATCGAGCGTTACCGAAAGACTCGGCAATTCACTGGACATAAAATAGAAAATGTTGGGGTGTTGAGGCGAACACTACGGCCCACGTAACAGAGACTGATAGTCGAGGCGGTGGAAATCGCCAAGCATCCTAGTGTAAATAGGGTAGAAAGCGTACAACTGGCAAGCGTGTGGAGACTGGGACTAGCCTAGCTGTGTTCGTGTGCGGTTATCAAAAAGGGCAGTCATCAACACAAGTAAATTAGATTTGAATTGTCGTAGCACTCACATGGCCACAAAGACTAACGAAATCTACCAGTGGCAGCCAAGGTGAATCATCAATCGAAGCATCTTGAAGTGGAAGATTAAGGAAGCAAACTCAACCGAAAATAATTTGATACTTCCCCAACCCATCAACCGCAAGATTTAGGCGAACACACTAACGGACAAGATCCTTTAATCGACATTCAACACTGATCTAGTGTGCTAATCTGAAGTGGTCATAGTGATTGGTACTTCGTCTGTCTTAAAATCTGGCCACAGTTGTGACCTGCTCACTTGGCCTGATGAAGCTTTTGTGTCAAAAGCGAAACGTTGCCCAGTTAAAAACTACAGATTATTTACCAATCCCTTCGGAAACGGCAAAATCAGTTTCTCATTCAGCAGTCACAGTGCATCACCGCACATTACAAACCGAACAAAACAGGTACACGAAAGCACATTCAACCCTGCTTAACCAAAGAAGGATTGCAGTTCACCAAGGCTCAGTGCGAATTTCAAAGACAAGTCGTATGTCATTAAATTAATACCAGACTTACTGCGCCACAAATGACATCGGCCACGCGACCCGGTGCATCTCACAGGATGCAAGATATCTCGCAATGGAGACTAAGAACTCAGGCGACAGTGTAATCCTGAATCGTATAATGCTGAATACAGGCCACCAGATCAACCCGACTGAAACAATTGGCATCATTCATCGAATTCCAAACAATCGACCGAAAATACTCTGGCAGTTGATGCTGAATCGATTGCTATCATACCTACTGAGTCCAAATTTGTGTGTGCCGAAGCGATTAACCCAGTTGGCCTAATTGAACTGACCATTGATCGAGCTGCCAACAACAAACCACACGTTCATCACTCTTTTAGCTATCTGACCTCCAACTTTGTAGCCTATTAACAGCTGCATTCGTCGATCACGACGAAATTTTAGGAGCCAGTTCAGACTTACCAAAAACAGATTCGCTGTGCTTGTATTCACAAAAAGAAACAGAGATATTCTTACGCCTGCCCTTCAGAAGAGATATACCAGACAAACACGCAACTCGTCACATCAGAACGACAGTAGATGGAGCAGTAAAACTCAAAAGATGAGGCTTCCGTCCACAAGTTATCCAAAGCAGTACATTCCTATGTTTCTCAATGTTCTGCATATCATGTAGGTCGCACGACATTGCACCTACTCACTTGGAACAACCAGTATCCGCTAGCCAAACTCGGACTACAGGGAAACCAAAGCCAATTTCAGCGCCATCACCTTTCATCCACGTGAACAGGGGTATTGTCAGTGGATCGGCCCACCGAACTGCGTGCTGACGATACCTCCTACAGGTAACGAAATGTTCGCAAGGTGATTGTCGATCTTGGCGAACAATCGGGTATTGGGTTTCCAAACATCAAATGCTTCCAAAGCTCGTATTCTCATGACACCAGTAGGATTACCTGAAATCATTAAGTCAGTTGAGTGATCGATTTTTTCGGTTATTTGTTGCGACCGGCGGCTCCTTGATCCTGCACATGTCTGATTGAACGACACTGAACATCAGGGCGTGGTAAATATCTCTCAGTAAACTCAAAGAATAGATGGCCTGACCGAGATTGCAGTGTGACGCATTTCATTGCTGAATACGACAAGGTACAGCACTGTAACTAGAAAGTACCTCATATTATCAGACATCAGGTGTTTATTTTCCGGAATGGATTATCTGGGTGTTCAGTCTACATAGACCGGAAAATCCCGAGAAATATGAGTCTGCTAGGTGATCCGTTTTCTGAAGCATTTCCAACACGAGTGAATAGAAAATTTACAAGCTGTGTAGTTCATCTGTACGCATCATAGACAGCTTGTCACCAAATTCTACTGAGTCTACTGGCGTTCCCAGCGATCAACTGAGTGACATAAGCACGTGAGTTTGAACAGGGTGACCAAACATACTGATGACCAGCTCACTATAGAGTTTGTACTGAAGGTTTCTGTGGAAGACAGAAGTGCTGAACGAACATAGCCTGAATTCAGGCCTCGCATCAAAGTGAGTCAATCGAAGCGTGGAGATTTTTTGTTGGTTTTCCTCGTGACGATCTTGAGAGTCACAAATTAAAAAGTTGCTGAAGAAGTGACTAGTAAAACTCCGTTGCATTCCTACTCGCGATTCAAGGGTTGGAAGCGCTAACCCACGTCAAATACATCGACTGCCACAAGCGGACTTTCTAGTGTGCATCCGAGGGTTTCACTGCTGTATACTGAATCCCGTCTTGCTCAGTGTGTTGATAGGATGCTTAGCGATATCATACTTGACATTTTCTTAGTGTAACGAGAAAGGAGAAATTCTGCGCTGTTCACATGATCCACAGAATGTCCATAATCCAGTCTAATCGATCGTGGTTGAACAGGCAATGATGTAGTTGCGGAAAAATTGGTCCCCGAGAGGCGATTCAAATTCGTGAACTGACCCAGAAAATGTACAGAGCTGCAAGTGGATGCCCCACAATCTACCTCTCAACATTACATTGAAGTTTTCAGCACAAATCCCCTTTCCTTTTCGACACGCATGTTCCACGTAGGGTCAGTTTTCACATGGTTGAAAATCACCCCGAACAATGGTCTGAATACGTTTTCTATCCATCCCTTATCGCTGGCGTGATAATGTAGTGCCAACTCATGTGACTTAACAGTAGGGATCACGGGACAGCAACGTGAATTGTTCTGGTTAGTGAAAGCAAAGACATCGTACTGTGGTCATACACTGAGTATTCGATCTGATTGATAACAGTGGCAACACAAGGCTACGCCAAACACAGCTCAGTCCACAGAAAACAGAGTTTACAAAGTCCTTCCGTGAAAATGAAAACAAGAATGAAGCGGGCCAACCGATTGAAGGAAAATCTATGCGACAGAAGATAATATACGGTGAACGTACTCCGGAGTGAACAAATGTGATTCGAAAAAGATGACGATACTCTTCCTCCAAATATCGTGCCGTTTCCTTCCGATTCATCTACCCCCCCCCCAACTCTGCGGCATCTACAAAAGCTCTGGGTCTTATATCCGATATCCAAGTTGGATGAATATTGTGCCACCACCAAATTCGACCTACAATAGGTGCAATGCGTCAGTTACCAAATAAAATCAGTCGATTGGTACTCGTAGCATCGTCCACTACTTGTCAGTATTTCGAACAGTTTTGTATTTCTGTCCGAAGTCGCCCTGGAGATTGACGTTATCATTTATCATACTATATGATGCAGGTGTTTTTCGATATAGAAAAGTCGAAAAAAGTGAGGATCGCAGGAGGGAGCTTCTGGGCCTCCCATAAACCAGCTATACTGTGCGTTGTAGCTGCATGGAGACAAACCAAGTGTGAACGTCACATCGCGTCGACCAACTTTTTCTCTCGAACGGTAAAATGAATTACGTAAGTGCCGAGTAACGATAAGCAGGACCACTCATAGATGCACGGTAGAAAGCAGGACACTTTGCGCTGTTACGTTGCATGGCTGAAAAGTAAAAGACCGAAATCCATGATCTCCCCGATGAGAATCCACATGGGTTCCCTATATGGAAATCATGTGCTTCAAAGTGAGCTCCACTCCAATACCGAGTACGCTGTCGAATAGGAATTCGTAAGCACCCATCGTGATCCTCTCTCGGGTAGGCAAATGGAACCAGCCGCGGTTTCCTGGACGGGCAGTGACTGTGGGTTAGTGAAACGGTCGAAAACTGGTAAACCAAGCTGATAATAGGATTAGTCGTGTTGCAAAGCACAGGGCCCATGTCCCATAAGAAAGAAGAAGAAACATGAGTTACTGAACACGGAAGACTTGGAGATGCTGGTTCCAGATAAACCTATTGGCTCTGCTACCCAACCGAAGGAATACGAGATCATGATGTCGATTGCACCCTCTCCGGCTGCACGGACGAAACAGATCATTAAGAACGATGAGGCGGCCTCGTGCAACACGCTCAGTCGGGAAATATCATAAACGTGAGATTCAGTTGAGTCTCCCGTTTACATCAGTATCATTTGCAAATGACTGTACTTCATCTGCAAACTGGCCCAAACTCGCCACATAGATTGCAGGAAATGTTCTCTGGTGAGGTAGGCGGATCTGAATTAAGTAACAGATGAACGCCATTGTCAACCGCACCGAAAGGCTAATGAAAAGTCATGAGGTTCAGGTTCGGTCCTGACAGGTTCATCGACCAATACAAACTAGAAAGAGAAATCTAATCAAAAGAAAAATTGTTTGCTTTGGGCTACGTGTTGTCGTGTACAACTCGTTCCCGAAAAATGGAACTAGTGATTATCCTAGCGAGGTGTATGTGGTGGGGGTTGAAGTATTTCGCGAAAGGTTCACACAAAAAACTACCCAAAACCATTTGTACAATGGGTTTCTGTGCGCGAGACAGAGAAATGAAAACCATACACAGAATATCTACACGAAAAAATATCGTGTGAACCGAAAGTGCGTCACCACGTACACTGAAGTAGGGGGGGGGCGAACTGTGGAGTGAGCAAAAATATGGGCTGCTTCAACGAGACGAAACGGACCCGGGGTTGGTGTTATTGTTGGAAGTAAGTGGGGCAAATTAAAGCTAACGAAGAAAAAGTTCTTTGTAAAAATACAATCTGTGTTTCAGCATGGGATGCCTGTGCGCTCGCAAACAGAGCTGGCTATGTGACCACCGCTTACCCTGGCCAATCCGATCGACCGTGGGCAATAGTGCAGTGTGACAAAACTGGGAGAAAATCAATTAGAAACGACGAATTGGCCAGTCCAACATGGTGAGAAAATAATGAAGTTGTAATTGTGATAAGCAAACGTCGCTCAGATTGTAGGAAATGAGCCCCGCGAGCGATTGACATCAGAACATCCGACATGGTGGATGCACCTGATAAGAAGATGAAAAAACGGGAACCCAATTAATTGCCCAATTAAACGCCCATAATAATGGGCGCATCCGTTATGAACTTCCGGACAAACCATGACAACTTACACACGAACAACACGGTGAGACTTTACATCCCAGATGCGGATGAAGCGGATCTGTAGCCATATACGGCAGGCTCACGACCATACACAACGTCCTCGGTGATAACTACAGAAGCGATGTCTGAGCCAGGGACTTCATAGCGCGCCGGAAGTAGTAACCGTTCCTGAAGCACAAATATAAGGTGAAGTCAGATTGGAAAGATTACAAGGATGTGTATTATTTATAGCGAGCTCGAGATGGCTCAGTGGTTAAGGTGCGAATTTACTGGCGGGAAGATCCGTGGTTCGAACCCAACCTCATCATCTCGACTGCTCCTGTCGAGGCATGGGCAACCTGGCAGTATCTCGGCCCTCGTGCTTCATTCGGGTGAGGAATTACTTATAGCAGTGTTAACTGTTGCAATGCCCTAGCCTGATTGCTCAGTAGATCGATTCGATTCCATAGCCTGCGGCTATCAGGCAACCATACGCGGGAAGAGTATCACACTTTTCCCCGGAGAGAGGAAACCAACGAAAAGAGGCATTTTTGCCATCCTTCGAGGAGTACTCACTGTAAATTGTGACTGGCAGAAGACAGCATTATAGGGGAGTGCCATCTGTGGGAGAACTGCTGTACTTGAAACATAACGTACGTAGGTCTACAACGGAGCCATATCAGTTCTAACACAAAAACTCGGCGAGTAGCACGACTATCCTGGGGTACTGCAGGCTACTCAACATTTTTATGGAAAGGAGGGTGATTTATCCGGTGTCAAACTACATTACCTCTATCCACAAGGAGGCTGTCTCCAGAAGTCCAAAAAGCTGATCCGTTTCTGAGATCCTCAGTGTGATTATTCCACTAGAAAATCCATATCAGGGGCTATAGGTAGTGGGTATTGTATTATCGAACCTGAAGTGGATCAGCGGTGATAAATACACTGGACAGTGCCTCAGTGGCACTTGTGAGTATCTACCAGATTACCAATATCCAGTAACTGAGACCGGAAATTCAAGAGAAAATTGATAAAGCCAGTATCTCCGCTTCAGTTATTCTTCAACGGCAGATATGAGATACGGCGAGTTAATTGAAAATCACTTGGTCTCGGCTAGCTCATAACTTGTCCGCATCACGAACTAGCGACCGCGAAACCAGGGTATCGCCTCTGCACATTTGTACGGTGTAGTGCGTCAGGCGAAAACCGGGCAGTAAGGTACGCAGGTTCCGACTGTTACAGTTCTTTGTTCAACGGCGAAAAAATGGGGGTAAGGTGTTGGAACAGACATGCACTAGAGGCGATGGCTTGTAGAAATAGAGTGTAGAACTACTCAATCGCATGAAATCAGTTTAAGGACTTAAACTGGCGTACACCAGTCTATTGCTAGTCCGGCTCCCCTGCAAGGGTATGAGAACTAGCCCTTATGAAATGAAGATCTTCGGAAGTTGGAGGGTCTTATTCACTGGTACACACGAATACTTAGTTACCTGGGGTGAAGGAGCGAAGTAGGGAAGCTGAATGGGTAACTTAACATCACATACTCCATTCATTTGGACACCCCCTGTAGAATCTATCAGCGGAAATATTGGAGCAAGTGTCGCCAACATCACTATAATCTGCCTGCTAGTGTCGACTGGGTTGGTGAATCACAACGCGAGTAAAAAAGTCAGAGCTGATATACACACGTTGATTAACCTAAGCGGACTGACATATGCACAAACTTCGTTCCACATCGCCGTACCTAGGTTACCGTGATCCGAGACATCACTCGAGCTGAGAGATTCGCAAACCGAAGGCCGCCGCCATACCGTAAGTGAGTCCTGTCGGTGAAAACCGATGCAGTTGCGATGAGGTATCAACCGTTTTGCAGGTGGGTGTGGACAGATAGAGGTTGAAACGTACCTAACCTGACAACTAACCTACATCTTTCAGCGTTTCGATTCACTTCTTTCACTTGCAGAGAGACAGTAGGTGCCAACATGAGTGAGTTTCTTGGTAGATGCTTTTTCCCTTCTGCTCTTGTTTGAACCACTTTGGGGCTTTTTAATTAGTTCTCGAATAAAAGATACAATCCTACGGGACGTCAATTACGTGCCACACTATTATAACTTATGGAGCGTCACCGGGTTGTTTATGGGGAACAAGTCGAGTGGCTAGTGAGCCCAGCACGTCCGCCACAGCAGAAGCCCCCTCTGTGTTCTGCTGCTCAGCACGTTGAGCGAAGAGTATTGAAACGCCAAGGTTTTGACCTCCATACTGGACAACACTGTTGGGAGAGGCCGATATGCCTGTGTAAGCAAACTAACATCACAGACGTCATACGAAATATTTATACAATCAAGAGCACCCCAAAAATTGTGCAAACCAAAGTTCGGAACGAACCAGTATTGATCGTAGACCACGGGCACCAGTTCGCTGAGACAAAGCTTCTCTTGCGATCGCCCTGAGTGCTGATGGGGTGACTTTCAATTCGCACTGAAATGCAAGAAAAAGTTGACCGAACTAAATGAGCCAATGGTAAACTCTGGGGACAAAAAAAACTTCAGCTCATGAAGACATATTAAGCGACTGAGATGGTTTCGAAACCCAATGTACGAAATATGGGTGGATGTCTTGACCGATTCACGAAAGATAAAACATAAACCAATGTAACCCCACTGAGTTTACACCGAGGCATGCAGCCAAGAAATGATGATTTTTAGTTCCTTACAACCCACCAAACGAGACAGGAACAGAGTATTGATGGAGAATTCATCCTATAGATGAAACCCATCCATACTGAGAAAACAAGAAATACTTTACAGCTGTTTCATCCTTATTGAGAATCATCAAGTGTGCATCACACGAAACTCTAGAGTTTCGAATCCCTGATCACCCAGGCCAGTCGTCCGAACACTAAACCGTGCGGCCACGAGCGGCTGATCAGCTGTATGATTAACTCGAACATAGATTAGATGAGATTGGCCAAAGAACTGTGATATACAAGGTCAAGATCCACCCCAGACCGACCAGTGCCCCGATATCTGCTAGCAAGTGAAATTTAAAAGGTCCAAAGCCTAGATTTGATAAGTCGTTGGTTCAACACAAGTGCGTAAGCTCACTGGTGAACCGGATTTGATTCCCATGAGCCCCACTAAAATGGATGTTGGTTTAGCGAAATGCACTCATTTGCATACCAATTTGGTTTTGACGGGAGACTCACCTGGAACTCAGCTGAATCTCTCGCTTATGATGACTGCGCCTACCTGATGAGCCCCAAGAAGGGCGAAACCGGTCGTAGGCTGTCGAAGAGTTTTCAGCAACCTCATCAGTAGTGTATTACGTCTATACAATGAATGTTGGTTTCTTTTTTTGTCCTTTCTACAACAGAGATCCCTGACGAGGGGTCACTACCTAGGAGTCCACAAAAAGGGCTTCCTCGATAGATTTACATAAGATCCTTTGACTGTAGGGAGGCCATCTCCTCCTTAGGGGCTCAATGTGTTTACTAGAAGTGCTTTCTAAACAGATAATAAGAGGCTCGTTGAGTCACTCAAGAGGTTTACTTTGAAGCAACAATCAAACCGCAGAGTGAAATTTATGACATCCAATAAGAGTCTTACTACAAGGTTACTAGGTGAAACACTATGTAAAAAAGCCAATGTTAAAGAGACCTTTCCACAAACCCTCAGGTTTTCGTTGTTTTTCCGACCAGATACACTGACGCCGCATCAAGAACGTCATTGATAAGAAGTGCCAAAGAAGCCCCTTTCCTGCGATGGCCTGTATTCAAAGGGATAGCTTCACCCGATGTTTCGGAAATAAAGATGCAAAACGCCGCATCTCCTGAGAGAACAGGACAGCACTTTGATAACTTGGACAACGTCAGCGGTAGCTCAGTTGGTAGAGCATTCGTCCAGTGAGCAGATCTCACATCCAAGTCCCGTCCACTAGGTGTACTCGGGTTCACATTCAGGATCCTGGTAAGTCACAGTGGTGTGCCCTGCCGTCATCTGCTCACGTTTCAACCACAGCCTCTTAGTAAGGGAATGTTTTCGTCCTCTCTTTTGAACTTATATTTTGAAAGCCGGTTAGAAAACCTTTCGCACAACCCAAATTTACGGTTTATGTACGTCAACGGAAACAACGAGTATATATACGAAGTTTGGCGCCGACGGAAGGCTGAAACCAAGCAATTTGAAACAGCCATAATCAGTGTGAAAATGAACTGATAATGGGAACAACGGCAAACTTGCGATGAAAATCAGGTTATGGTCGTATAGTAGACACACTGCGGTGCGTGGGGAACCAAGGGAGACTATGAATTGAAGGTAATAGTTTTGATGCGTGGCCATAAAGGGCACGACTGTGCCAAGTTCACCATTGTGTTTAAGCGTCCCATCCCGTCCCGGAGTCCACATCCAGGAGGACGATAGCTGCCAATGTGAGCGAGTTTCTTGGTGATAGCCTTCAAGCGACATCACCAATTTGTTCACGGACATCCCTAGGTTAGCTTGGGTTGACCGAAAAGTACCATTAGAATAGGCTGGCATTTGGAACAGGCAGCCAAGAAATTGCAATC
Organism: Opisthorchis felineus; assembly: GCA_004794785.1. Taxonomy (NCBI): domain Eukaryota; kingdom Metazoa; phylum Platyhelminthes; class Trematoda; order Opisthorchiida; family Opisthorchiidae; genus Opisthorchis; species Opisthorchis felineus. Next base: position 32,660 of record SJOL01006430.1, on the reverse strand, counting down.
CATGATGTGACAATAGCCGGTCTAACCAGCGTGAATCAGTTTACCAAGAACGACTCGGCAAGTTTCAGAATTACGGACATATGGTTCAAAGAATTGAGCAAGATGGTACAGAGTCGCTGGTTCGTAGTGGCCAGTATGCTGAAGTCCCCGCTTGTAGACTACTCGTGACGTAAACGTCATGGGTTGGTACAAGACACCGATCAAAACAGTACGCTTCCTCAACACACATGTTTCAAACAACTTATCTACTGCCCTTGACACAGTTATTGGCCGTACGTCAATGCATGGAGATCACATCATAGATTTCGTTTCAGCGTACTAACTGCATAGACTAATTTACATACATGAACGTGTTTTAATAAGTGCACTCTCACGCGAGAACTACGATTCGACTAACCAAAGTCATCCATATCCAAGAATGTGTGCAACAATCTGTCGGTCAGTGCACCTTTCGGAATAAACCAACGCAACATAAAAAAAGTCCAAAGAATAACAGTTGTAATACGTGTGAGGTGCAGAAGGCTATCGCAGTTGGACGAATTTTATTGGTAGAACGTGGCGACTGTGAGCGTCCGCTAGCGCTGTCCACTTTTCTCAAGATGCTGTTTGTCCACTAGCTGCGCTAGTTCGTTGTGGCAACCCCGCCAGGACAAGCGGATACCGAGGGCAGAGGGCGGACCTTTGAATATTGACCTTCGTGATCGGCGAACAGAGCAGCTGTGATCAAAAGTCTATGTGCACCAATTTGGGTGAGGTACGGTAATCCCACCAAATGAAGCCTCTCCGGAAAAAGACTATAAGAGCATTTCCGCTTGCTCACAACTAAGTGTGAGATCCTCCTAGTCGAGAAAAGATAATTTTTCCGGGGGGTTTGAGAAGCCCCTTTTAGGGTGATATACTTCTATCAAAGGTATTATTGTATCCCCGAGAAAAGATCACCTTGGTGAAAGGGGATGGCTTCTGTTCTGGGGATTCTACACCAGGTCGGAGTGACAGAACTTCACTATGGACTCTCCAGATGGGATAAACGTAGCAGGTTTAAAAGTGAATACAAGTGAATACAATAACTTACACAAACGAAGCAGAAGCTGATAAAGGCAGACACCACATGACCACAAGTGAAGCAAATCTCACCTTGTCAATACTGAAAAGAAGTTGATATTGTTTCAGCAACGCGTTGCGAGGCTCCGTCAAGATTCGGACCAACATCTCTTCGTTCAACGAGTGTAGGACAGTAATGATAGGGAATCGTCCAACAAACTCGGGGATGATTCCGAAGTCGATGAGATCTCTGGCCTCGACCTCTTCCAACAATCGATCTCGTTCGGCATTCTCCTCCGTCGCGCTGGACTCGAATGAGTTGAACAAGCTGTCTAAACCCTCACGCTCTGAATTCACTTCCGCCCGCGGTTGATGATGATCGGGAAGAGAACTAAGATCTGCAAATCCGACGGTCTAGAGGAAGGTGTCACGTGGAATGAGATAAACAGAACAACACTGCTGAGAAGTGCATCAGTTCTACGGAGACTCTAGCAGGTACGATAATCAGCAGTAACCGAAAAAATCGCCAAGACATTCGTTTCTGACACAGTGCACACAACCCATAGGATGCACGAAGGGTGAAACGATGCCGAGTATCCAGAGCCTAGACCAGAGTATACAGACACAAAGTAGGGTTCTTCCATCCGGAATCTTGGGCAAGATTGATCATACTGCTCAGGCACACATTGAAGCTATTTACCTGACGGTCAAATGGACAATTTATTTGCACTTCCTGCTCGGCAGCTGTCTAAGGCAAACTGCCAACATACTTGCCCCAAGGGCTTTCAGCAGCTGCGTGCCCCCTAAACACTCGATTGGGTTTTTGACGCTGGCCATCAAATATGGTGCACCCTTGGAAATGATCTATCCAAACTATCCACAGCCTTCCATTTCGATATGTTCAGTGCTAGTCAGACGGTTCATGAAAACTGACCCAATTCATGATCACACATGTACAACGATAGTGGGACCTGCTCTTTGTGTAAGCATCCAATACACTATCGGAAGTGACGGGAAGATTATGATCGAGTAGTTATCAAAATTGATCGGAATTTCGAATATGTCGGCCTACCGAACAGTGAAAGATATGAGATTTAGGCGATTCAAACACACCCCGGTGCACAGAGTCTAGGCAAGGGGTTTTCTGCCCCATTTGTCACTTTACCAATGGTCCCGCTTCTCAACCAGTGAGGTAACGCCCCCTAACCCGAGATAGATCGTTTTCATGCGACACCAATGTTCACATAGATCACCGTTTCAATTCTCACCCCAAAAGTCCCAGCCTGATACATCCTTGTGTGACGCTTGTGGAGATTGAACGAGATCACTGACTCTGTCGTAGACACCTCAGGGGATATTCTTCGAAACCGTGAGAATCATCGTTGTCTCACGGACATCTCGTAGTTTGGAGGTCGGGCACCACCATTAGATTCCGATCACGTTCTTTTTTCCGCACTGAGCGTGGACTCATGTGATTACCGTCCACAGCAGTCAAGGCTTTGTGTCAAAGCGACGAAAGGGTGTACAAGGGGAAAGTGTACCGAGAAAAAAAACCCTATGGTGTACTTGTCTTCAGATGTGCTTATTTCCTTATTGCTTATTGTTGGATACATTCCTTGACAGTAGGATGGAAAGTAGGCAGATAAAACGAGTGGGATAGTATAGTTTGATAAAACATGTTGAACCTGCGTGCAATACACTGGTGATTACTGTATGAAACGACGCACTATCCTCGCGCCGCACAAACGTGACTAATCAAGGACTTGATGAAGTGTGGATCGTAAATACTTCTGTAGAATAGCGTAGCATCATGGTGTGCGGTGATGTGTGTAGAAACATGAACTACAAATGCTCCGATTCGAAGTGGCAATCAAACTGCCAAACAGCTGCGAACAGAACGAAAACCAGCTATTGTCAAAACATCACATGACGGCACGTACGGTGGATCAGCTGATCCTGACTGAATCGTTTTAAGTGCATTACGCGTCACGGTGCACATGGTATGATGGAAGAGGTGAACACTACTATAAAGCTGAATTACGGGCCGCCATAGTTCAGTCGATTCGAATAAGTCACATCAAGGAAAGATTCATGCATCCACAGGGTGAATTTTCGACAACTAAATACAAGAAATTTCAAAGAAAAAGTGCTTACCGATCTATTGTGAAAGAAGAGATATTTAAATATGGTTGACCAAAAGGGGAACCACAACAATCTCACGGTCTACTAACAGTTGAGTAGGATAAGGGACTATGCTGTCTCAACAAGCTGGTGTTCGACTGGGAAACCGCTTGAATAGTGAATATATAGGGGATGTCCCAATGACCTTGGAGAGATCATCGTGCAAGGGAGCGAGTGGCGTCAGCTACCACGCCTTTACATAAACTATCACAGGCATTAAAACACTTGCGAATGATGAAATCTACCAGGATACCTCTGGCACGGCTACAACATTTAGTTAAGTTTAAGGTATCTAACAAACCAAATGCGATATTTTTTCTTTCAGCTCAGAAAAGGATACCAGAGAACAGTATAGTAACAGGTTAAATATACAGGCTGTAAAAAATTCAAAAATGGGACCTTTTGGGACTGAGAAGTGCTTCAGTCTCATAGAATAATAAAGGTCTCTGGATGACCCTCTTAGGTTGTGACACAAAATGACGCCTGAGTATTTGACAGAATAACATTAAAGGACGTATTAGTTCTTAGTGGAAAGAGACTGAAGAGTGCGGTGCAGGGCATCGTGCACGTCTGTCTTATGGGTACATTTTGTCATGTCCGCTTCAAGGGGAAGTCGGCAGATCAACTGTGAAGTTCAATACGACTATCTTAGAGGAGATTTAGCTTAGAAATATAACAGATAGGACAACCAAGGACAGGATGATCAGCGCACTTAAAGCCGATTAGGGACTTGGCCACTGGAAGAATTCCCATGAACAAAGAGGAAAAGAACCAAAAAAAGGACATTCTGGAAAATGCCCCGAGTAGTAGCAGATTTATAGCCAATGCGAACTGCAAACCGTGCTTGGTTGGTGGAATGCTCAGCAGAGTGATTCGCAACGCTTTCGAAGACGCCACCGTCAGAAAAAAATTTTCATCAAAATTCTTTGAAGAAGGCATCCAAACGTGTCAAATTAGTCCAAAAAATCGACCGAAATCTTCCTCTTTTTCTGTTGCACATCTCACGAATCGCCAGGCAGGTTCGAATCCGCTACGGTCTGAATAAAAGTTCGGACGCCACAATTAATTTTTGGCTGCTTGATCAGCGGTGTGTAGTTCAGACTAAGTGATCTGAAATTGACTAGTTCCTAGACCTAGAGATAACCCAGTGGTTAAGGTGCGAGCTTACTGACCGGAATGTCCGTGGTTCGAATCCAACCTCTGCATTTGGACTTGTCTAGGCTTGGCGGTATCTCAGTCCTCATGCCTCTTTCGATTGGCGTGACAGCGTGGCCTGAAAGGGTTGCTAATACTGTTACTGTCATTATTACTCTTAGTTTCTGGAGTGACAACTTCGCAGAGGAAGGATTACTTCTTTCCTGGGATTAGACTAATTTTTTGTTGGTGCTGAGGAGAATTGTCCTAAGTTTGTCTCATTTTGCTCTCTATTTTGTCCGTCGGGCATGTTGGAGGATGAAGCAATGGGTACATATTTCTCCTATCGTGAAGCAGTCAAGAGGGACAAGAAACGTGCGTAAGAAGAAATTTGGATGACATGTTCGTTCAGCTGTAGCACCCTTCCGGTGCCTAACTGCCATGCCACCAGGAGGAAGCAAGAGGGCTGAGATACTGCCAGGTTAGCCAAGCCTAGGCAGAGGAAATCGAGAGGCAGAGGTCGGGTTCGAACCACGGACCTTTCGGTCGGTAAATTCGCGCTCTAACCACTGAGCCATCTCGTCCGGTGACATATTGAACAAAAACAACAAGTTAAACCTCAGTAACAAAAGAAATGCAAAGAAAAGGACCATTGTGTATCACCTTACCTTTTTGTGTTTCCGGCGTCCGACTATTTTGTCAAGGCCATTGAACGCTCCGGAGGCGATGAACAATATATTCGTCGTGTCCACTTGGACAGTTTCTCCACGCAGTTTCCGAGAGCCTTTCCCATCGGGAACGTTCACAATGGAACCCTCGAGGAGTTTTAGCATTCCCTTGAAAGAAGTAAGTGAACTAATTTGGAGGATTATGTTAGCCACGCAAAACTATACAGGACTGGTTCTGAAGTGCGAAACAGGATGCCAGACAACTTTAACTGACCTACATATATGTAACAAAATATTATACATCTTACGTAAAACGGATTGAAATAGCGGGCGCAACATAAACAGACAGGCTGAACACGTTGCAGAGCAAATCTTGCCATATGACTGCCAGCAGAGCTGTCAAGACATGTGAGCACATCAGCTGCTTCGGATGGAAACATTCATCATACGGAAGCGTTGAAATGTGGAAAGAATTTTCTAAAGTATGCGCATCGGTATTTCCCGAAATAATCTCGTGCGTATGCTAGGGCTGCGTTGATCTGCTGTGAATTCTGGCTGTAAAATTAGTGAGACAGTTTCTCACCAATCTAGAAAAGGTTCGACGAGTATGACTGTGCAGGCTTGTTGCAATTCATTCTTCCGAAACAACCTGCCTGTGGGCTAGTACAATAGTCTATTTACCTGTCAATAAGATGCTTTCAGGTGACGAAATGCTACCCATTCGACAGTGTTTCCTCGTGGGAAGAATGACCAGCACGAACTGCATTAACTTCCGCCCTGACCCAAAATTCGCAGCATGGTATTACATTTAAATGGAGACTTCTTGGTGGAAAGCGGTAGCGGGCTTAGCCGAGGCTGGGGTGAATGTTCAAGATATTTAACAGTTTTCATCTATCGAGGTTTATTAGTGCAGTGGCGAACCTGTTTGAAATTGGTCAGCTACCGTCATCTAGCTCATTGAGAGCGAGACACTTTCGAACTACCACGATAAACTCGAAAGATAACTACACAACTAGACTGCCTATCACAAAAACCACGGTGATCAATGGGATCCCCAGAAATATGGAATCAGTGTGTGTTGCTCCATGCAGTGTTCCAGCTCCATTACTTTCAAATGTAGCCCGGACATGATAGTGAATAAACAATGCTTGTGATGCCAGCCGGTTGACTTTGGAACCAAATAAGGAATCTTAAGCCGATGGCACATGGGGCTTCCACTGTAGTCTTTCATCACACACAGTAAACCAGCTGTTTGGGGAACCAGAAAATGCCTACTTTGTGATTCTCGGGGACCAGGGTTGTTTGCTCGAGCAGGAGACACCGAAATTGTCTCGGTGTTCCTCACGTTTGACACCGACAAACACCAATCCTAAGACCCGTGAGAACCACTAGACCAAGGGCGTAAAAGCTTGTAGCTTTTACATTTCGACACTGAACGTAAGTGGTTCAGTCTAGTCCGGAAGAGCATCTGAATGGCCCCATCCCAAGGCTACGTCTCAGAACGAACACGTTGTGGAAAAAAGGAACAGAGGACTATTTGATTGAATGGCGTCCGCTAAGCTCAAAACGTTTCATATATGCATCCTCAACAACAACGGGGCCGGTGGAACGTGGCTCGGAAGCAGAAAGTTACGTGTCAGCGGACTAGTCAGACAGTGAATATGAAGGAGCACAATGACAGTCAGTGTTGGAGGCGACGGCAGCGTCATATTGAAATTACAAATGACGTTTATTCCATGAAAATGTCATAATTTGACCACTTTCGAAAACGTCCGCACCGATTACTTAGGTCGAGTAGCCTCACTAGTCGCGTAAGTTGACACAACGTTTAACCAATGGTGTTTTTACTTGGAACTTCCATTGGATAAACCTCATTAGATGGTGTCGATCGAATGGACGGTAGAGACGACTCACCTGTTGGACACCCTCTCCACCAACATCCCGGATGGAATGCAAGAAACCTGCCTTGCTGCTGATTTTATCCACTTCATCCAAAAACACAATACCTTGTTGGGCCCGTTCGACATTGAAGTTGGCATCTTGCAAAAGTTTGGATATCACAGACTCGATGTCTTCACCAACGTAGCCAGCCTGGGTAAGCGTGGTGCAATCACAGATTGCAAATGGAACGTCAAGGCAGTGAGCCAAAGTTTGGGCAAGGAGGGTTTTGCCTGAAACACGAAAGGAGGCCAAAAATATAACTGAGTAAATCTCTGTGCTGCCTCAAAAATGGTGACAAAACCACAAAAAGTTAAAACAAATGCGGTTAAAAGTAGTGGATATACCCAAGCACAAGCCTCTGCCTACAAAGTCTACGGCTCGAAGAAAATCCGATCTGTAAGGCAATCGAAGGATATTTTGGGTTTTGTTACGGTAATTCAGCCGTGGACTGACTCAAAAGTCTGAGCAAGAGGTAGTAGATAGCCGATGACTCAATACTGTGACTGGCTGCGCGGAACCTGCCTAGCCTGAGGTCACAAGAGTAAGGCGTAAATGTCTCATTCCTGATGCTACTGTGAGTATATATATATATATATATATATATATATGGTGTAGCTGGCCGATTGCGCGAGCCAACCCATCGCCTTTCAGGTCCAAAAGTGGACAGACAACTGAATATACAAGGGGGAGAATATGGAGTAGCGAACCTCTACTTCGGAAGATAGAACATGGTGGACAGTGATGATTTCTGACCTCCCCTTGGAGAGGATTTCAAACTAGATCGTGGCTGACAGTAAGCAACATTTTGGACTCACGGCGGGAGTTACCTTTCTCGAAGTGCTTTCTTGGGAGTTTACCGTACGGTATCAAGAAAATTAAATTGTTCAGCTGTGGCATACCGATGATGCATGGCAGCCGTACATCTCCAAAAAAGTGCCGCTGGTAAAACACGAACGGACTACACAAGCTGAGAGATCAGCGATCGATAGCTCGGAGGTCAAGTTATACCATGGATCTTTCAATATGGAACGAATATATTGGCTCCAGTCCTCTGTAAAAGCTATTAGTGTGCTAGCAAGAAATTCGGAGTCGTTTACTTTCACGGAGTAGTACCAAACTATAATCAGCGAGACAGTAGACAGCTGATTCCTCCTAATAGAAGTTCATTAGCACTGCGTACGTATGAACTCAAATCAGACAGTACCTGGCTGCTTCTCAGTACAGATTCAAAGCAGTAGAACGCCCCAACTTCCTTATGGGCATCCTAGACACCTGGTCGCACGAGAGCCAATCGTAGACAGATTGCGACCAGTCTGTACCCGAAGGCGAGCCACTCGAAAGAACTAAACATTGCGTCGATTGGACGGATGTGCAGCGAACCGTCGAACAAAAAAGGCCCGTCCCGATTGGTCACAATATGGGCCAATCAGAATCGGATATTTTTAGCTTGGCCCATAGCGCCCCATCACGGAGAGTTTAGCTTGCCCTTGTTGTGACCAATATAAACACAGCAGTAAAAATCATCTTTGATTCAAGCTACCGTGCTTTTTGATATACCATGGTGGGCGTGACAGTAAGCCAAGGACGAACATTTTAATCACAATCCACAGAACTAACATGGTCGGACAGAAAGTTCACAATCAGATTTGCTTGGCGGCACTAACAGCATTAAGAATAGAAGAATGCTGGTACGGGTATTAGTATGCGATCAAGACGTCGATTGCTAAGTTTTCGGAATAAAGGGACCACAGTGGCCAGGATCCAGTCGCGACTCCTCTGAAAAGCCTGCTTAAAACACGGACACAAGCAACCGAAACGAGCCCATCTCTATGAAGACTCGATTTAGTTGGTTCAACAAACGTTTAGAACTAGATTAAAAACTCAGTATAGTAGGCGCTCGCAAAGTCACCTGTTTTTTGTCTCCTCGGTCAGAGCCAGTAAGCGGAAATCCGTTTTTTTGGATGAAAGTAATAAGAAAAATATATAGACATAATCATTCAGCTGTAATACCCTCTCCGTGCATACCTGTCATGCACCCGAAGGAAGCACGAGGGCTGTGGTACTGCCAGATATTCCAAGCCTAGACAGGAGCAGTCGACATATCGAGATTGGGTTCGAACCAAGGACATTCCGGTCAGTAAGTTGGCGCCTTAGACACTGAGCTATCTCGAGCTCAGGATAAAAATAACTGAAGTGTGGATAAAGCTGATGCAACCCCCTCACCTGATCCTGTTGGTCCTAGTAGAACAATGTTGCTCTTCTCCAACTTGACTGGCTGGTCTGAGTCATCCGACAGGAGGCCAGACCCTCGACGACGTTTGTCAGCTTCACTCTGTCCTTCGTGAGGGGCGTCGGAAATGAAGGGAAAAGAAAGTGAACCTGGAGAAGATCCCGATCCACTTTTGGAACTACCGAGGGTACCGCTTCGTAGAATATTAAAGAGTTCTAGCGAGAGAAGGAAAGAAAGACTAATGTGGGAAGAGCCAAACGAAGAACCTTCCCAAAGAAAGGAACTTAGTAACGGTGCATAATTAACGTGGTCAACAGCAACGGGCCACATCGAGCGAAACACTAGCGAACCTTTTCTCATATAGGCAACTGACGGAACCGGATGGAGAATTAAGGACGATGGAGTTAATCTTTGGTTGCTGGCAGACACTGCAGGTTGTGGTTCCGGAATCTCCGCCTGACCGACCACTGGAATTAGGCCTCCAGGTTTCGCGCACACGCTTGGGCGTTGCCTGATAGTCTGAGCCACGGATTCTTCTGCAAAAAATGATAACCAAGAACGTCTAGCAGGTAGTTCACCTAAGTATTACGGCAGTCAAATCCGGAGAAGTAGAAAGTTCTCGGGACGTGCATCGATTTGGAACGTCACGAATAACAGCGAAATAGCAAATCCCAGGAAGATACAAAACCCTCCGCCTTCATAAGTAGCATATGTAACCATTAGGTGTGCGTGTGTGATGTAGTGTTGTGCCTTGCAGGGACTTTGTCATTGCCAAACAAAGGCAACTGTCCAGTGTCCAGATGCATTCAATTTTGTGGTTCAGACACTGCCCACTGCCAGAATGGGTTAGATTGACTGAGTTCAATCAATAGAGGAAGACTGGATTTTTTGTCCAAGAAGGTTTCAGCTAGGTATGGACGAATTCACGTCCGATGGTTTAACGCACAAGTTGGAAAATGGTGTCAGTGAAAAACGACGCCGTCAAAGGAGAAACTTTGTTCGGGCATTGAGGATCGGGAAGAGTAAGAACGGTTACGAGACCATACACCGAGAATTCATGGAGCGACAAAAAACACCAAACAGATGTTTATAGGTGGACTGGCGTATGCTGTGATCAAATAAATTCTCGTTGTCGTCAGTGAGTGTGATACAACTACGTTGATTTTTTTGGACGCACTACTGCGGAGAATGAACGAAGGTATAAACAGGGCTGAGGGTAGTCTACCACAAACATCCGAGGTACATACACTTCTAACACTCAGTTAGACGATTTTAATAAACACAGACTGTACATATCTCGCAGTGTCCCCAGCCAAATACAAGGACGCAACCTCAGAAGACGGACTGGACCGACGAAACCCATACTTGTCAAAGCAATACATTAACAACAAGGTTGCGCTGTGTTCCCGAACAAACCAGTCGTTCCTTCTTTGTTTAAGAACGATACGAACGGATGAAACGAAGATTCCACCGATTCTGGGGCATACTATCGCAGCCATGCCAACAAGTACTGTACTTATCTTATCTTAAAAAACCTGCTATTCTGGAGAGCCTCCCTCAGAAAGCTACTCAACAGAGAACCATCAGTGCTTCTCGGATGCTCGTTAAGTACGGCGTTCCCAAAGCTACACGCCTTTTGCGCGAGTGAGATCGACGAACCGGCTGAGCAAACGTGGACGACTGGTAAACGGTGTTGCAATCAGATTCGTCGAGATCCAAAGGCAATGGCACCGGCCTTTATTCGGTCTGTCGTTTCGGTTCTTATGTGAAGCGGTACGCTGCAAAATGGTTGAGTCACACAAAGAGCTACTTGAAAGTAAGTAGCATTAGCGAAATATCGGTTGACAGCCAAAGATAGAAAACTGGTTCGTCAGCCAGAGCTGCAGGCCAAGAAATGTGAAATTTGATGATACAAGCTACTGACGGCGACATTGTGATTCGAACCCACCTCGGATGAGGTAAGCGATTACTTAGAGGCCATGGCTTTAAATCTCGAACGGCAGTCGGTCACACTTCCAGCCGTGAGGTCTGTGAAAAGTTCATAAAGGTTCATACATCAGACGTATTGAGTCCACAGGGTATACTCAGTTATCATCTCCATTCAGGCAAGAAAAGCAAATAAGTTAAGCCTTTGTGCGAGTATAACTTACGCACCTGCTTCTCTTCAATTCGGCTGTCTCAAATGACGATGGACCGACTTCTTGAATGCTCGGAATGGCGAGTGCCCATGAACGGCGGTTGGTGATTCCTGTAGCTCAGGAATTCACGTAGGTTACTCGATTACAACTATTCTGTCTGACTTTCGAAATCGGAGCAACAAACGAACCAGGACAAAAGAGAAACCCAATGAACGAGGCGAATAGAGATGTGAACGGGCGGGGAGTACTGTTATAAACTATTCGACATTGTGAATGTGCAATTGTAACAGAATGTACACGCATACCTGTCACAGAAGATGTACCCTGTCCCGAAAAAGCCCCCGGAGGCAGGTGTGCCGAATTTTGCGATGTGCCAGGAAGACGAAAATTGTCCAGAGAAGAGCTCTGCCCCGATCCTGGAGAATGTGACCCTCCTGAACTGGTTGGGGGCGAAGTCACTCCAGGAATATAAGGACTGTTGCTAGGATGTTTCGAGTGACTAGACGTTGCAGATCCTGTACTGGTGGTATTTGCCGACTGTGGTCCGACGGAAGATCCCTCTGAAGCTGATACGAGATTATTGTGGTTGATGCGATTGTAGTGTGCATAGACCTGAACAGCAAGAACCCGTTTGGCACGGTCTTGACCCACTACGAAACGATCCAGATAGGCATGAATCTGTCGGGAGTAGAATAATGACGGGGTGGAATTATCTCCTCGTCAGCACAATGTCTAATATTACCGTTCAGTATAGTACTACCACGAAACACTATGAAGAAAGCAGTTTCCCTAAGATTGGTCATTTCGTCCGGATGGATACAATGTCGCGCTGTATGCCCCCTAGGTGAACCCAAAGAAAAGGGAAAAAAGCGTCCTCTTCATTCGTAATTTGTAAAATGGATAAGAACTTCAAGGAATGATGGGTTCGTCCATGACTACATAATTCAGTTTGCACACCCACATAAGCACGTCCTGGCACTATCTCAAAACGGAGGACAGTGGAGGGTTTGTACGGGCGAAAACCTGGACAGTGGCCCAAAGAACAGTTGACAAGATGAACAACAGGCGACAACCTTAACTGAGGCTATAAGCAACTAGTTCCACTTCAGCACATGGACGAGCTTTTTGTGAGGCACCACTGCGAGTAGACTCGATATCTGTCCATATAAGTGTAGTATATGAGAGATATCACCAGTAGAGTTTCACGCGGATTTGTTACGGATTGCAATCCGAGCGCTACCCGGCTTCTGTTCAGGGGTGCGGCGCTAGGCTTTCGACACCCAAATGCGACCTGCAAGCAGCAGAGGACAAGAGGGGAACGGTTGGACAAAGCTGACCATAAGATTCATTTGCCGGTGCTCCATGCAATAAACTGATCACATAACCTTTCGGTTAAAGTAAGGCGAAGCCGAGTAAACTGAGAAACTCTGCTGACTACACAGAGGTTCAGTAAGCCTTTAAAAAGAGTGGAATTATCGGCCACAGTTAAACAAGGCAACTGGTAGCCAAAGAGAACATATATCGCAGGATACAAGACCTATCGCCCACATCGGCAAGCAACCTGGCTAACGCAATCCACCCTAGTTTTCACAGCTGCTTTACTCGGATCGTTTCATTTTAAACCTGCCATATCATTCAAAATATGGGTTCCCTCAAAGATCATCCTCTCACAGGCACAATGCTGACCGCTTCTGCTCTGAAAAGCCAATATTCCTCAAGTAAGATCGGACTCACCTGTTTGGGAATGGGCGGTGGTGGCGGGAATGACTGCGTTTCCTCGGGGGCACCGAAAACTTTGAGTGCTGATTTGTCAATCAGTGTATATAGCTGGTGACAAGCATCACATTTCATGAAGCGAGATACATCTGAAAAAAATAGTGTGTTTGCCAGTCTGAAGCCGAAGTAAGGTACTAAAAGCACCGGTGCGAACGTCATTCAGTTGATAAACTGAAAATATGTAGGCGCGGAAGATAATTTTGTTCCTAAGTTTCCAGACCAAAAAAAACCACGAAAAAAGTCTAGGTCTACATTTGATGTAGTGAATACAGAAAACGGATTCGAACAAACAGCACATCAAAGGCCGTCAAAAGTCATGCTGTCCAAAAACAGCACCATGTTCAACACTGCAGGGAAGGTAAAATAAACTATATTCGAAAACTCACGAAACGTCCCAATCTATGGAAGCAATTCTTGGCATCAACCAGGACGGTCAGTCAAAGGTGAACTCCGAACAAACTAATCAGTCCTGAAGATCCAGCCAGTACCTAGGCTTTCCGAAATAAACAAAGTTTATCTGAGGGTGGTACGAAAACGACTTCAGTTCACCGCTTTCGGATAGTGATGAAGCCTTTCCAATCCTACCGGCTTCAATATTGAGAGAAGTGTAGCGGAGCAAACGAGACGTTCGACGCTTTGCACTCACTTCATGACGCGTGGACTGGGAAACCCTGGCAGTTCCCGAGAAAAAAGCTCGCCCAGTCATGACACACCTAGCGTGAATTGGGCCACTACGTGAAAAGACAACTAGGAATTCGAATGCAGCAAGCAGTTTACAAATATTTCGGACAGCTGGCCAGGACATACAATAACAAGTCGATCTTGCGGGTTCAAAAACGCATAAGTCTCGGCAAAATTCAGGCATTTGCAAATTAAACTGACAATAACAGGAGACTCGAATGAATTTGTTGTAGCGAGTGAGGCACTCGAACGTTGGGTTACTCGGTTTTCTGGTTGTTCAGTCACTTAGTTTTGGCCACTGCAGTTGCCCTTCTGGTCCAGTATGGTCTATTGGGTGAAGTGATGTGTTCCATAACATTGCAGTGGTTAGATAATGCGTCCAATTTAAGTGACTTAGGCTTGGCCATCCTTCAGTAATTGGTCGCGCACCAGATGGAGCATACGTTGGAGGCAATCGTCACTACAGCATTAGATAACCAAAGTTTCCTGCACGGATGGCACCGGTTGAGGAAGACGCAGAAATGACAGAGATTTGTTTCAATAGCCAGATAATTTCGCTGATAGTCTGAGAGTTGCGGATTTTAGATTGAGATTTCGTCCTGCGAGTGAAGTCAATTTAGGCTGAAAAGCCGAGAAGTACTGTTTCATCCTTATTTGGAATTATCTCATGAAACTCCAGGGAGTTTCGAACCCCCGATATCCCGAGCTAGTGGTTGAACACTTGACCGTCCAGTCACCAGCGGCTGACCGCACTTAGGCAAGATATAGCCTCACTAAATTTGCAATCGTGGAATCTAAACCACGTGGCCACGTGTTGACTGACTCCTCGAGAGACGAGTTCTCAGATGCAAGGTTGACTTGTCGTGAGAATTGTCCTTCTTCTTAAGGCTTATTGGTACTTATGAATCAATTGACACAGTGTGGTGTACATCTCGAACTCCGTGCCATCTGATAGGCACCTACCATACGAGTAGGAACTTAAAAAACAGACACAGAAAAATCTATTCTGCAAAGGGCCGAAATAGCGGAATTACACGTGAATCGACCACATATCAATCACCCAAAAGAGTAAAAACTACGACAGGAATAGGGACATGTCATCCTGACAGAGGCATCAGATTCCTGTTGACGGGCTGTTTTGAGCGCTCTACGCTGAAAAGGGAGATCAGTTCTCAAGTCCCTAGTCCATTTCATGATTATCATCATCATTGACAACAAAACCAGACGAAAACACTGGTGATTCACTGATGTACAACTATGTCAATTTAGTCGAATAAAGCCTTATAATCGGAAAGAAATGAGACAGCGGGGGGAAACTAGAGCCAGCCTACCACAAACATCCGAGGTATCCACACTTACAGTACTCAGTCAGGCAATCTGGATAGAAACTGACATCATGAACGCCAACGACATTGGTTAGCAGCTCTCCAGCGAAGCACACGGAGGGTTATATCAATCCCACCCTGGAAGGCGAACATCAACACTGCCTAAAATTTTTCGTAACATGCTTCATTCCCTTCTGCCATATCAGACTCTGTCCACCACTATGTTTCCGCCAGTCCGAATTAGGAGCATAAAACGGTACTCGTCTTGGAAGGCGGTAACTTGGTATGCGTGACACATGGTCCAGCTGCATTAGCTTAGAGCGCTGGATACAGTCTTTGAGGGAAACACCCTCTGCTTCACCAAAACCAGCCTTCTGATCACCACATTGGGAATTCGCTGGTTCCAGCCGATTCCAGCTGTAGCTCTGAGACAACGGTGGTCAAATATCTGAAGATATCTCAGATCCTCCACCCTAAATGGTCAATTCTCGCAACCATACCACAATACAGCCCGGACTGTAGTCTGATACACGCGTCGTTTGAGACCCAGTAAGATGCCCTTTTGACACAACCAGTGACGCGAATTGGCAAGCGCAATTCTACCCTTGGAGATTCGTTAGTTCACTTCGTCTCCCACTCTACCGCCTGAGCTAATGCAACTTCTGAGATACGTACAGTGTCAAGATTCCTCAAAATAACCCCAGAATGGCCTAAACCTGCTGAGACCCTCAAACCTCACTAAAATCGTGGTAGGGAGGCTGTCAAGCATCTGGACCACAAAAGCCAGCTGCCGATTAAACGCCCAAGCAGTCAATCAATTCAGCAACGATCGACGATTATGAGTGTTCGGACAGTCTGGACCGCGATGCCTTTTGTAATCTTTGCAATCGCTTGTTCGCAACAAAGTAGTGGTCCTTGCTATGAGTCTTTCCGACGATGACGTACTGGAGTGGGGACAGCACTTAGTTACAACATATAGTATTCCACATCTTTCAGTGTCATTCCTTAAACTCTTCGAATCCCGTTAGGCATTGGAAAATGTTCGGGACCGATTAGGTAGTCATTGTTTCCGCCGATTGTTTCCACAATCGGTGGATTTATTGCTGGGTGAAGTTTCGCTTTTGATACGTCAGGGCAATTGAGCAAGTTACTAGGTCGATCGGGTTTTAAGGCAGCCAGGGAGCCAGTCCGTGAGATTTCTTATGACTAACCGACTTTATCAGTGCTGGGTGTCCGTCTGAAGTTTCTGTTTGTTGGTCAGTGGGGATGGCTAACACTTACGATAGATTGGTTAGGGGGTTGTCTTCATGTCGAATCCGGATTTTGCGGTCTAGGACACCTTAATGGAATATTCATCTCAGTGGTCGTTCACAGATTTTGTTCGTATGTGTGCGTCGATGGGTGTCAGGGCAATTGGACTAAGTTTGAGGGGTGGTTAAGTGGACCTTACTCTTCAATCGATTGGAAAATGTTTGGGACCGACTGGGTAGTCATCGTTCCAGAGGTTTTGTACTTTTAAACCCAGGCCATTTTACTGATAACTGCATACCGCCTTGTGTCATCTCGGCTGATCTAAAACCGCTCTCCACATGCTTGCCAGTTCTACGCCCTCTATTCTATTTAAGCAGGGAGGCTTGGCGACTTCCACCGCCTCGGCAACCAGTCACTGTGATGTGAATCTTAGTCCCCGTCTCAAAATGTCCACTATTTCCAAATCTGTCGTGTGCCCAGTGCATGCCCTACCATTACCGAGTCTTTGACCATCATCTACGTTTATCGGTAGTCTGTTAATGCTTCGCTTATGCTCACCGATTCTGGTGTGCATTTCCCTGGCTGCCTGACCTATGTAGTGCAGTCGTTACATTTTATTTTATATACACAGTTCCTAGTCCTATCAACCAGAAGGCGATCCTTCAATTGCACCAGTACTGAGCGTAAAGTCCTTTCCCTTCTGGAATGCTACTCTAATGTTAGCCGCATTCAGCACCCTTCTAATGACTTCAGATGTCCCCATTTTGTATGGAATGACTGCTGCTCTGACCCACTCTTTGTTGGGTTTGTTAGTTGTTAGCTGCCACTTAATTAAACCCATTGTCTTAAAGACGCTATTCACCTCAAGTTGCGTTGCTCTTACGTCGACCTCATCTGTGCACAGTGCTCTTATTCTACTAAACGTCGTTGAAACTATACTAGCGGATACTGCTTTTGGGTGTGCTGAGGAGTAATTTAAGACCGCACCACTATCCGTTGATTTCCGGTAAAGAGTCGTTTTTAATTCCGTACCACTCTTGCGTGTCATGCAGTCAAGGAGGGATAGTGTAACCGATATGGACTCTAGCTCCATTCTAAACTTAATGTGATGGTCCAAAGTGTTAGGACATTGAAAGAATTCGTTAACTGTATCACAACGCTTTATCACAACGAACGTATCATTTACGTAACGCGATGGGGTCTCCAATATCCCCGATTTTGGCAAATATGTAGATGGAAGACTTCGAACAGAAAGCTTTAGACAGATTTGAGTGTCCACTGAGGGTCTTCTGGCGTAAGTGTTAGTCATCCCCACTAACCAACAAACAGAAACTTCAGACGGACACCCAACACTGATAAAGTCGGATAGTCATAAGAAATCTCAAGGACTAGCTCCCTGACTGCCGTAAGACTCGATCACCCTGATCACTTGGCCTGACGAGACTTTTGTATCAAAAGCGAAACTTCGCGCAGCAATAAATCCCCCGATTGTTTACCAAACCCCTCTGAAGCTGTTAGAGACATGTTCAAAGACTGCACGTCCTGCAGCATGACTTTGCAATATCTTGGGGCGAAGCACGTGCCGAGGAATCGGATGACTTCAGTCAGCTGATCAAGCAATGCTTGAGCTTCCTGCTCTTTTTCACTTCACAGCTCAAACAGTGTATTACCGGGTATGTCATAAAAACGTCGGTCTGCAAAGCTTGAGATGTTCTTTCACCACTTGACTTGCGCGCATTTCGCCCTCTCAATGTTGTTGTGCTTCAACTATCCGATAAAGATCCTGCTTTCAGGAGAATTCACCGAGCTTAAGAGATTCGACGCATCAGTTTGAAAAAGTGGCACATGTGGAAGGCAGAAAAAAGGCCGACTTCGGCGTCCTGTATCGCCAGAATTATTCGATAATTAATGTGCAGCTTCAACTAAAGTTGGAGAATATTCGAATATTCGATAACCTACTCACACTGCTACTGGCAGTGATGAGTTACAATTTGCCTAGATAGTTGTTGTTCGGATGCCATGATGCGATTATCTCGTTCGTCTGGCTATATTCGCATTGCTGCGACCATTAAGGTCCCGATGCAAGCGCTTCAGATCTGCTTGATTTTGAAATGTTGACGACATAAATAGACCAGGATCCTCAGTACCCGCGTTCTTCCAACGAAGGAAACTCAAAAGCGTGCTTAAGTAATAGTTTGATGAAATACACGTCTATGCCCAAAAAGCCGGGGACTCATACGATGGTGAGTCAACAATATAAACAACAGTTCGCTGGAAATCAAGTCCATGACCAAATGATCACGTGAGAGGTGAGGAAGCAAGACTTACAAGAACTAGTAGGCTCGATTGCTCGCAAAGGACCCCCACATTTACTGCATTTGATAAAAGAACCGCCGCTGCCATTCCCACCCCCACCACCGGGTTGCTCCCTGACATCATCGGGGAAACCGTCCATCGAACCCGAGTATGTCGACGGCCCCCCTGAGGTATCCGATCCATGCGGCCCCCCTGGTGGCTGTGATTTGCCTGAAAGGTGAAATTGTCGGAACGCAGAGATCAGGTTAAAATGCTGACTAGACTTGATGCAACAAAAGTCACTATGGACAACCTGAACAGGAAAACACCACACATATGTACAAGTCACCGTTAATCGAACGTGATCAGCCAATAGGGTACGCGCACCTGAGATCCGTAGTAACTGGAACCAGAACCCCTGGCATCTAATTTTACAGACTTTTAATCTTACGTTACATCCTCAACATCACCGACAGCACAAAATCAGTGTTCAATACTGATTGCTAGCTACCATACAGCCATGATTTATTTGAAAGCTTTATTGTGTTGAAATTCATATGTAAACACAAGCATGAACTACTTCAACTTCCTCCAAAAAACATGAGTTCCATATAATGTCTGTACTAAGTGTTAATCCCTCCCAGTCCAGTTTGTTGAGAACATCAAAGAACATAACCACCCTTATTGCACACACAATGTCAGTGCCTCGAAATCTATATAAGCGTACTTGCCTCAGACCGTAAATCATCGGCAAATCTGCAAATCTTGATTCAATTCAATTCAATTCAATTTATCAGCTATAAACCGTGTACCATAGGCACATTGGTTCCAGCTGCTACAGTTTCGATCACCAGAAAACGGGTATGTGGAACGTATAACCCAGCTTTGGAGGCGAACGCATGATCAGTTTGTTTGGAAATTGGGTAGCTACGCATTGAAGGCGATAGCTTTGATGCACGAGCGCCACTGACTGCGCGATTGGGCAATTTCTGCCAATGTCATTAACCACTGCTGATTTGAGTCATGGGGTCCCCATCCAGGGAGGTGGCAGTTGCCCACCCGACTAAGTTTACTGGTTAGTGTTTTCGTAATTCGTTGCCAGGTCATACACTGTCCACCTCGCGGTCGCTTCCACTCAGCACAGGACTGGGCGAAGAGAGCTCTGCGAGGCACGCGGTCTTCTGGCATGCGGAGTACATGTCCTAACCAGCGTGACCTATGAAGCGTGAGTAATTCATTTATCGCAGGAGAGTACCTTCTTCCTAGGACCATCTGGCGTACCTCTGCATTTCTAATCCGATGTTCCCACCATACCTGACCAATGTTTCGGAAACACCGATGGTCAGACAGACGTCTTTCATATGTTCTCTGCACGTAGAGGCCACGTCTCTGATCCATACAGCAGTATGGATCGCACCGCCGCATTGTAAACTCTTCCCTTGACAGATAAACTGACGTCACGTCGGCGCCATAGGTGTCGAAGATTGTCAAAAGCTGCCCTGGCCTTCCCGATTCGAGAAGTAATCTCATCTCTAGCCAGTCCACCGGAGCTTATGCAACTGCCCAGGTAAACGAATTTATCCACCACGTCGATTGGCTCGCCTGCAAGCATGAGGTTTTGGTTTGATCCCACCCAGTCTTGTAGCAGCACTTTACACTTTGCAGGTGTGAAGCGCATGCCAAACCGTGCGGCAGAATTATTTAGGTTATTTAAAATCGTTTGCATTTGGGGAAGGATTTGAACCAAGGAGAGAAATATCGTCCGCATACTCTGTGTCTGTGAGCGAACGTCCCGGGAGCATTTCGACTCCCGAGGTTTCAGAGGCAGGCAGAGAAACATCAAGCAGCATATCAATAACAAAGTTGAAGAGGAAAGGGGAAAGAGGACAGCCTTGTCTTACAACACTGGACGTGGTTAACTCAGACGAGAGCTTCCCGTATACTCGTACGCGCCCACAGGAGTTCGCATACAGTGCCCTCATAAGGGACAGAAATTTGGAAGGGACACCTTTGATCGTCAGACACTGCCAAAGTTGCTGACGATCGACAGAATCAAAACAGCTTTCAAATCAAGAAAAACGACCAACGTGGGCCGTCTGAAGGAGTGGCGCTGTTCAAGAATTTGTCTCAAGGTGAAGATATGGCCGATGCATCCTCGATCAGGGCGAAACCCAGCTTGATTCTCAAGAATCTGTCTCCCCCGATAATCCATCAACCTGCGCAGAATAATGCCACAGAGCACCTTAGATGCGACGGATATCAGGCTGATACCACGATGGTTTTCACATGACATTCTTGCTCCCTTTTGAAAACTGGGATGACGGTCGAGGAGCTCCAATCGGCTGGTATTGTCTTCCTTCCAAATCTTCTGCAGTATCGTTGTCAGACTGTTCACCAAGACCTTGTCACATTCTTTGAAGAGCGCGGGGTGTAGACCATCCGGGGCAGGTGCCTTGTCGTGCTTCAGGATTGATATCTCACGCTGGATTTCTGTTGTTGATGGTGGGCTGGTGTCAATGTTCCATTCCAAATCTTGATAGAGTAGCTTTTGGGTTGCTCACATGCCAAAACAATATTCGTTAGGCAACCTGAGCTGTACTGAAAACGAAAGGACAGGCTTTTCGGTAGGTCCTCAAACGTTTCATAATTTAGGCCTCTGTGGGGTGCACTATCACCCAAAACAGTAATCCAACAACTTATACTCGAAAGCGTTAACTGAAATGTTATGAGATCGGACTACCTACATCCCTCAACTTCAGTACGTTACAAAATCCAAAATGTTAACACATGACAACTGCATTCCTGTAAAGTGACTCAATAAACGATCTCATCTTCACAATGGATCTACGACTCGACGGTAAATCATCAAAATTCTGCACTGCGATTCGTCTCTGCGCCGTCCGGTTATCCAGCTTAATCAAGCCCAATGCCTCTCGACATAATGAACAGTGCCTGTTTGTAGTGTCGGCTTATGCCCCAAAGAACTGCAATTCTGACGCTGAGAAGGATACTTTCTATCAAGAGTTATCCGAGCTCAATCGTCGAGCAAGAACCACTGAGACTGTGATCCTTCCGGGCGATAGGAATGCCCAAGTCGGTCGTCTGAGCTCCTTGGAATCACATTTGGGCGGCCGATTCGGAGTCGATGCTCACCGCACAGACAACGGAGATCGACTCCTTCAGTTATGTGCTGATCATGAACTGTTTCTGGCAAGTACGAACTTTCAACATAAACGTTCGCACCGCGTAACCTGGCGGCCACCAACTGCAAATCAACCGTGGACCCAGTTGGACCGCGTGGCCATCAGCCACCGGTGGAGAGCCACAATTCAAGACTGCCGTTCCTTCTGGGGGCACATAACTTGATTCCGATCACGCCATGGTGCGTGCACGCCTGACAGTTCGCTTCCGTTCAGGTCCTCGCAAATTAGCAAGAAGCATGCCAATCCACTATGTTCGAAGAACTACCATAGTTCAACAGTATCGATCTGAGCTAGCCCAACAACTCTCCACAGTAAACCAATACTGCGGTGGTAGTGGGCATGTGGATAAAGCTTGGCGAAATAAGAAAGGAGCTATGTTAGCGGCATTCGGTGATGTCTATCATACGTCTCCGATACAATCAAATAACCACTGGATATGGCCAAGGTCCCTAGTCCTGACTGATGCGAGGGAATTCACATTGGCAGGCAACGAGTACGAAGGCGCACGCAAATCCCCCAAACACCAAATAGTGAAGAGCTCAAGGAAAGACCGAGAGCCCTGGTAGATATCGAAAGCTCGGGAGCTAGAGAAGGCTTCTGCTATGGGAAACAGTCGTGCCTTATATCAACTGATACGATCGACTGACCCTAGGAAAGCAATGGTCAGTGAAACGATAAGTGAAAAAGATGGCTCATTAATTCACTCGCAAAAACGTCGACTGGAAAGATGGGCCGAAAACTTCAACGAACAGTTTAGCTGGCCTCCTGCAACACAGCCACTGGAGGTAGTGCATATGGGCGAATGGAATGTAAACCTTAGCTGCTCGCCGGAAGCAATAAAGTACGAAATATCGCTACTGAAACGCGAAAAAGCATAAGGACCGGACAGTCTTTGTCCGGCCCTCTTCAAAGAAGGTAGAGGATCAGACAAATACACTCATTTGCATACCAATATGGTTTTGACGGGAGATTCACCTGGAAACAAGCTGAATCTCTCGTTTATGATGTTTTTAAGCAGCTAAGTGTGCTACACCAGGCCACCTCATGGCTCAGTTGGTACGATATTCGAGGTATTGCGATACATGTACGTAATGCACTACTCACCAGGTTGCTGAAAACGCTTCGACAGCCCACGACTGATTTCGCCCTTCTTAGGGCTCATCAAGTGGGCGCAGTCCCCGAGTTTCCGTCAAACTTATGTTCTGCTTAGAAACATCATAAATGATTATTTCCGGTGAGCTCCCCTGCCCCCCATCAAGTGGTGTCCTCTTTCACATTTCCTGTTCAACCTCATTATTGGTACGATTATGGAAGACTCACTACCAGCCTCTAAAGGCTGTCGGGTCAAAATGCTCCCAGGGCGTTTGCTCGCAGACATCAATTACGCAGACGACATAGCTCTTGCCGGATATGACGCCATTGTAATGCGCAAAATAGTAAATAATCTAATTCTGTCTCACGGTTTGGCATGCGCTTCACACCTGCAAACTGAAAAGTGATGCTGCAAAACTGGGTGTGCTTGAACCACAACCCCATGCTTGCGGATGGGCCGAATGAGGTAGTAGACAAATTTGTCTACGTACGTAGCTGTATCAGTCCTGGTGGTATCGCGGAAGCTGATATTTCCACGCGGATTGGGATGGCCAGAGCAGCTTCGTGAACCTGCATCACCTGTGACGTAGGCGTGACATCAGCTTACCCATCAAGGATCGGGTTTACAATATTGCAGTGTGCTCTATATTATTATGTGGGCTAGAAACCTGGCTGCTTCGCGCTAACGTCAAAATACTTTCAGTATTTGACCATCGGTGTCTTTGGAGCATTTCCCGGTTTTGGTGGGAACACCGCATCAGTAATGCTGAGGTACTTCGGATGGTTTTCAGAAGAAATAACTCGCCCACGATAGATGAACTGATCACACTCCACAGGTTAAGGATAACCGTTCAGCTGTACCCTTTCGGTGCCTAGCTGCCATTTCACCAGAAGGAAGCACGAGGACTGGTTGCCCAAGCCTAGACAGGGGAAGTCGAGGGGCAGAGGTCGGGTTCGAAACGCGGACCTTCCGGTAGTAAATTCGCGCTCTAACCACTGGGCCATCTCGTCCCACAGGTTGCGCTGGATTGGCCACGTGTTCCGTATGCCAGTAAACCGATTTCCTCGAAGGGCTGTTTTCGCACAACCGCATGAAGGGTGTAGACGAGTCAGAGGATGTCAAACTGACTTGGTAAAGTAGTATGAAAGCCATTGCAAGCAACCTCAGCTGTGCCGGTCACTGCCGTCTCCCTGGATGGGGACCCCGAGACGGGATACATTAATGGTTAGAGACATTGTCAGATATGGCCCAGTCGCGCCCTCAATGTCGCTCGTGCACCCAAGCTATTGCCTTCAATGCATAGCACCCCTCCCAATCCCCCAGGTGAAAAGTCCACTGACAACCCCGTGTTTACGCATTAATTGTATCAGCTACCGCCTCCAGTGCGCAGCTATATACCCCACCTCTCCAAACCATCGGTGAACGAAACCGTGGCAGCTATAGCCACTGTACTACAGGTACGCGGTTTTTACAGCTAACGATGATAATGACGATATTTCACATATACTAAACAAGACAATAGGTAAGAGTGAGTGAAAAGATAAGGCGATTACCCGAGTCGGGTTGCTTAACACGATTATTTTCAAAAGGAACATTTGTTGTGCACTAGATACATTTCCGATTAGTGTTCATAAAGCATACGGAACAAAATAGCTTGACAGTAAGGTTAGAACAGCATACACATGGGATATCAGCGTTATCCTTTGGAAGCATTAAGACCAACATGTCCAAATAGATAGTTTTTTTATCAACCAACCAGGATCGCACTCAAGTTACGGAAAAAAACCGGTGATTGTAAGCTCTACCAACCGTAGCAAGCATGAAATTGGAATGCTTCGTCGGCAAAGCTGAATTCATACTTTAGTACAGGAGTACAGGAGTGGTGCGCGGCTATTATATACCTCACACATTTTGTGTATGACTAAACAAAAAGACCAGTATGAATTTTTCATCATTTCTCAAAAACAAACGCACCCACTTTCCATATATTTCATATCATAGATTACTCTGTAGATATTCGTGTAAAAACTAGCTTCCGAGAGCCATTCGTCAAAATTTTTAGCAGTGTTGTAAAGACCCGAGCCTAAATACAAAAATAAGGTTTCGAAGTATAATCGATCTGCTGCCAAAAACTGATGATAGGCTTCCCGCTCTTCGATATGGGCTAGCCTACCTTAAGTTAGTCCGATCGATTCGTGCAATTCATTTTTCGAAAAACAGCTCATTTTTTGAGCTCGCAAAACGTTCATCGAAATGCAGTGGTTCCCAGCTGCAACAGCTTCGTTCACGGACGAAAGGAGAATGAGATCAACGCGCTGGAGGCCATTGTCCAATTAGTTCATTGGGGCATCGAGAGCTATGCGGCGAAGACGACACGTTTGATGAGAGATCGCCGATGGCTGCACGACACCGCCAAATTTGTCAGGGTGACTAACCATTGGTTTCACTTTATCGCGGTCCCCATCCGGATGGGCCGCATTTACCAAAGCGACTGAGTTGACTGGTAAGAGCTTCGATGCTTCGTTGCCAGGTCATGCACTGACCGCCTGTCGGTCGTTTCCATCCGACACAAGACTGGGGGAGAACGGCTCCGCGAGGAAAACGGCCCTCTCACATATGAAGCACATGGCCTAAGCAGCGTAACCTGTGGAGTGTGACCAGCTGATCTATCCAGGGAGAATGAACTTTCCCGAAAGCCACCTGGTGTACTTCAGCATTACTAGTCTGGTGTTCCCACCGGACTCGTGCAATGCTTCGGAGGCAAAGATGATCAAAAACAGAGAGCCGTTTAAGATCTTCTTCACACAGCGATCACGCCTCTGGTCCATAAAAGAGGACAGATCGGATGGCGGCATTGTACCTTAACAGTACCCCTAATGGTAAAGCTGATGTCGCATCGGCGCCAGATTTGTGGGAGGTTATCAAACGCTGCTCTGGCCTTCCCACTTCGGTAAGTGATTTAGTCTTTCGCCAGTCCGTCAGGAGTGGTGCAGCTGCATAAGTAAACGAAATTATCCACCACATAGGTTGGTTCACCTGCAAACATGAGGCTTGGGCAGGATCCCACCCAATCTTGCAGCAGGATTTTATGCTGTATAGGTGAAAGAGTATACCAAACTGTGCAGTAGAATTACTTAGACCATTTAGAGCAGGTTGCATCTGATTCAAGAAGAGCAATATCGTCAGCGTACTCGATGTCTATGAGCGAACGCCCCGGGAGTATTTCGATCTCCGAGGTGTTAATGGAAGGTAAAGAACACTCAAGCAACATACCGATTATGAAGTTAGAGAAATGGTGACAGAAGACATCCTTGTCTGACACCACCGGATGTGGTGGACTAAGAGAATTTGCGCAGACACGTACGCACCCACGGGAGGAGGCGTACAGCGCTTTTGTATGAAACAAGAATTTGGAAGGGAACCTATCGCTAGACTGCCACAATTTCGGACAATCAACGGAGCCAAAAGCAGACTTGAGATCGAGAAATACAACCATTGTTGGTCTTCGGAAGGAGTGGCGCAGTTCCAACAATTGTCGCAAAGTGAGGGCATGATCGACACAATGCCGGTCAGGGAGAAACTCAGCTTGATTCTCGCGAATGTCTCTCCCGATAACAGATCGACCAGCGTAGAATAATGTCAGAGAACATCTTGGAAGTCATAGACACTAGGCTGATGCTCTGTCAGTTTGCGCACGTTTTTATACTCTTTCTGAATATAGTAACCACCGTTCCACTCTGTTGGGATTTCTCCCGCATTCCAGATATTTTGGAGTAGGATCGTTAGGCTAGTCATGACGGACTCGCCACCTTCTCTGAAGAGTGCAGAGCGCAAGCCGTCTGGGCCAGGTGCTTAGTTGCGCCGAAGCAATGAAATTGCATGCTAGACCTCCGTCTCTGACGGCGGACTGACGTCGACGGCCCACTCGGATTTAGTTAATCCCTCCAGAGTGTAAGTTGATGGAGCCCAGCCGAACTGTTTTTCAAAGTGTTAAGCCCACCGTTTAAGACGGCGTTTCTGTGAATGGATTGAGATCCCATCTTTTTTGCTGATCGTTTCACTAACGCCCATCCTCCACGGACTAGTTAATCGGGTTAGCTAGAACAGGGTGCGATTGTTCCTCGATGTAAAAGTCTTCTCCATTTCCCGGGCTTTTGCGATCCACCAGTGCTCTCTGTCAATCCTTAAGGATCTGCGCGTACCATCACCATCGTTTTTTGGTGATATAGTTTTCATGGCTTCAGTCAAAGGTTGTGATCGTGACGAGACCTGGTCCTCATTGAAATGTGCGAACGACCACGGGCAGACCGCTTCCAAAGCCTCGACATGGCTTCTTTCACCTTTCTCCAACCGTCATCCAAATCACCATTACAACCATCGTATCAGTCGCATACTGGAAGATTCTCAGCCACCTCAAGTCGATACCATTGAGCTACAGAGGCGCTTTGCAGGTGGTGTACTGAGTGACTTTGCATCAACTGGTGTTCCCGGGAGAAAGCATGTGGATACGCGCGCCCGCACAATTATAATAAGAGTCACTCAGCCGTAACCCCTTTCAGTGCATACCTGCCGTGCCACCCGAATGAAGCATGAGGGCTCAGATGCTGTTAAATTGCTGAAGTTGAGAGAGAAGCCGTCAAGATGCCGGGTTTGGATTCGAACTACGGACCTTTTGGTCAGTAAGTTCGCGCCTAAACAACTGAGCTACCTCGAGTTTGAGCTCGCACAATACCGTGAATAGATTCAAGAAATTTAATCAAAAATGAACGAGGGTCTTGTATTCAAGCTCTCTACCGAGTGCCACGTGGTCCAAAGGAGTCCACAGCTAGTTTGCATTTGGTGGCCTCCAAGTCACATAGTGTGAATTCTTGTGCTAGCTAGAAACAACTGGTGTTCAGCACATAATTGAAGAAGTCATTATCGTGTAGTGAGCGTGGACCTCGCATCGGCCGCCAAGATGGGCTTCATCAGGAGTTAGTCGGCCAAAATGAACATTAATATCACCCACCAGAAGCACGCTTCGGGCTTAGGAGTCAGAGGCGAGTCCTTGCGGCTGGCATTCTGGCGATAGGCAGTTAGCGCTCTAAAAGCCGTGCGGCGAGCTGGAAGTCCACCAGAATACATCATAAATACCAACCTCGAGGAAAGTTTCAAACATTCTATTGATAGGCACCTTCTGGGCGTTCAAAGCCTATGTGTTTCGGATACAAATGTTAGCGACGGCAAGTATCATCTCGGCACCAATTCGATGGAAAGGGGGCGAAGCTTACAAGGGTCACCTCTGCTGTTTTTCAATGAAGTTTAAATCTGGAATATCAGGAATAAGGAAGCCCTCTCCTTCCGGTTAGAGTTTGCTTTGCTCCTCGTTTCGTGACTATTGACCCCCGAGTTCCATTTAAATGGCTCGAGAGCCGGTAACGACTTTAGAATTAAGTGGATGTATCTGTTGGAGAGGAGGATGTGAATATGAGCGGACAAATTTACGGCACGCGGGTGAACTTAATCTTCATCCCTCCAGCAATGTCTCCACGACAGCTAAAGCATGTGATCCTTTATTCGTGGCACTCGTGCTTCCTTGGGGTGGCACGACAGGTAGGCACTGAAAGGGTTACAACTGAGATTACTTTTTTATAATTTATGACCTCAGTCTTCAAAACTGACGCTTCGCTGCCGTAAGACCATATTTTGTTTGGAAGCCTCATGGTGAACAAAGGAACAAAATTGAACGGGGAAGGGGATTAGTGCTGGCTTGTTACAATTGTTTCGAATGTCTACACCTTCAGACAATCATTCAGGCAATCTGCATAGAAACTGACAACAAGGACGTCAATGACTTCCCGACCTAAAGCTGTCACCTTGATGTGGTGGTCGGGCTTGAATGCTGCAATGATCCCGAGGGCTACACTGGCTGGAACCTCGTTCCACAAGGTGCAACCATGCCAGGAAGGCCGAAGGGGAGCAGTCACACCAAGAGCCGCGAGACCCCGTTCTACGAGTAATCGTGCTATGAGGCGGTCTGGGGGTAAAGTCGTACTGTCCTCTGCGACAGGAGTGTGAAGGCAGTAAGGTGTTTCCCTCAGGCGACCAGCATGTCCATATTTATGGAAGCAGCGATGCTGCCTTCCCCCGAGAAAGGACGGGTTAGAAAAGGTCGGCCCTAAAAACCGCACACTCCGATCGCCCAACGATTGGTCGTGACCGCCGGCGCATTATTCAATACGGTCGAAATACTCTTAAAACCAAAGAGTCCGGTGCTGCACAAAAGGCACCTGCTGTGCGCAGCCGCATCAGGAATGAGACAGTAATGCCTTATTCCCTGCGCCCTCGGGTTAGGCCAACTCTCTGCAGCCGAGCAGGTAAGACTATTGAGTCATCAGCTCCGGGCAGGGTCCCCAAAGAAAACCCTACTATCCGCTACCTTGTGGGTCAGATTTTTGAGTCAAAGGCTCAAGGTGGGTTACCTCAACCAAACCCCCTTCCTCGGCCTGGGCAACCGGGAAGTAGCACTTGCCTGCGCAGTTCGGTGTCCACGGATGTCCCTCCCCAACCCCTTCCCATCACACAAGCAAACGTCGTTGGGTCATTTGACTGTCAGTTATCTGACCGAAGAGCCTTATGCTCCTCGCTGTCTATTAACGATAAACAAAATAACACCTTTCTAATTCCATGAGGTCCTTTCTATATAGGAGCTTTTAACGTCCGTACTCTATGACAAATTAGCAAACAGGCATTGCTTGCTGAAACCTTATACTCCCTTAAAATTGATGTATGCCGTGTCTTCGAAACACTCATACAAGACCCATGCGTGGTTATATATCTCAGAACGCCAAGGACGAACTCAGGTCTTTCACAATTCCCCCTCCTTGTGTCCGGTGACCCAGAAGCGATTACTCGTGGACTATGTGGCCCAGAGCTGAACGCGCTTTGCTGGATTGGATCCCAGTGAACAGTCGTCTCTGCGCCGTCCGGTTATCCAGCTTAATCAAGCCCAATGCCTCTCGACATAATGAACAGTGCCTGTTTGTAGTGTCGGCTTATGCCCCAAAGAACTGCAATTCTGACGCTGAGAAGGATACTTTCTATCAAGAGTTATCCGAGCTCAATCGTCGAGCAAGAACCACTGAGACTGTGATCCTTCCGGGCGATAGGAATGCCCAAGTCGGTCGTCTGAGCTCCTTGGAATCACATTTGGGCGGCCGATTCGGAGTCGATGCTCACCGCACAGACAACGGAGATCGACTCCTTCAGTTATGTGCTGATCATGAACTGTTTCTGGCAAGTACGAACTTTCAACATAAACGTTCGCACCGCGTAACCTGGCGGCCACCAACTGCAAATCAACCGTGGACCCAGTTGGACCGCGTGGCCATCAGCCACCGGTGGAGAGCCACAATTCAAGACTGCCGTTCCTTCTGGGGGCACATAACTTGATTCCGATCACGCCATGGTGCGTGCACGCCTGACAGTTCGCTTCCGTTCAGGTCCTCGCAAATTAGCAAGAAGCATGCCAATCCACTATGTTCGAAGAACTACCATAGTTCAACAGTATCGATCTGAGCTAGCCCAACAACTCTCCACAGTAAACCAATACTGCGGTGGTAGTGGGCATGTGGATAAAGCTTGGCGAAATAAGAAAGGAGCTATGTTAGCGGCGTCCAGTGCTGTCTGGCCGACTTCTCCAATTCGACCACAAGACCACTGGATGTGGTCGAGATCGTTATCCATGATTGATGCCAGGAAATCCATACCAGCAGGCAACGAGTACGACGGCGCACGCAAATCCCCCAAACGCCAAATAGTGAAGAGCCTATGGAAAGACCGAGCTCTGTTGGATTTCGAAAACTCGGGAGATGGAGAAGGCTTTTGCTACGGGAAAAAACCGTATCCTATATCAACTGATACGATCGACTGACCCTAAGAAAGCAATGGTCAGTGAAACGATAAGTGAAAAAGATGGCTCATTAATTCACTCGCAAAAACGTCGACTGGAAGGATGGGCCGAACACTTCGAAGAACAGTTTAGCTGGCCTCCTGCAACACAGCCTGTGGAGATAGTGCATACGGGCGAATGGAATATAAACCTTGATCGCCTGTCGGAAGAAATAAAGTACGAAGTAGGCGTACTAAAACGTGAGAAGGCACCAGGAACGGACGGTCTGTATCCAACTCTCTTCAAAGAAGGCGGAGAATCCCTGATGACCAATCTAACAAAACTAATTCGTGCGATATCGAGTGAAGAGAAAGTGCCTGCAGAATATGGCATGTCGATTGTTATCCCTATCTTCAAAAAAGGTACGCGGACGCTGTGTGGAAACCACCGTGGCATTAGCCTGGTAGCGGTTGCATCGAAGGTACTCTCTGGTCTTATCTTTCGAAAGTTGGCTGAACACAGGGAGAGACAGATCCGCGGAAACCAAGCTGGGTTCCGTCCTGCAAGTGGATGCATCGATCAAATCTTCACCCTCCGACAGATTCTGGAACAGCGACGCTGCTTCCAGCAACCAATAGTGATTGTCTTCCTTGACTTGAAAGTTGCCTTTGACTCTGGAACGTCAGGCACTATGGGAGTGTTTGTGGAACAAAGGTGTCCCACATAAATTCTTGACCCTCCTTAAGGCGCTGTATGCCAACTCCCGCGGTCGTGCGAAAGTCTACGGGAAACTCTAGCCTGGGTTCACCACATCAAGTGGTGTCAGACAGGGTTGTCCTCTTTCACCTTTCCTCTTCAACTTCGTCATGGATACGATCATGGAATACTCACTATCAACCTCTGATGCCTGTGGGGTCGAAGTGCTCCCGGGGCGTCCGCTCACAGATATCGAGTACGCAGATGACATAGCTCTTCTTGGATCTGACCCCGTGGTAATGCAAACGATATTAAATAAGCTAAATAATTCCGCCTCACGGTTTGGCATGCACTTCACACCGGAAAAGCGTAAATTGCTACTGCAAAACTGGGTGGGCTCAGACCCTAACCTCGTGATTGCGGATGAGACGCTTGAGGTAGTAGACAAGTTTGTTTACCTCAGCCGCTGTATCAGTCCCGGTGGTCTCGCGAAAGATGATATTTCCATCCGGTTTGGGAAGGCCAGAGCAGCTTTTGTGAACCTGCGTCACGTGGCGTAGGCGTGGCATCAGCTTAGCCGTCAAGGGTTCAGTTTACAATGATGTGGTGGAATCCATATCACTATCGTTCAGCTAGCTGCCCTGCCACCAGTAGGAAGCCCGATGGTTGGGATACTGCCAGGTTGCCCAAGCCTAGACAGGGAAGGTCAGGGTCGAACCACGGGCATTCCGGTCAGTAAATTCGCGCTCTCACCAGTGAGCCATCTCACCCACTCGCGCTATGGATCTGAGACAATTCTTGTCGAACACCTGCTCGAACAGACCAAGTCTCACAACTATACAGCAAAATAGCCCGTACCGCAGCCTGATACACATGTCGCTTGAGATTCAGGGATGTACCGCCCTAAGGCCATAGGTGTCTCAAATTAACAAACGCGACCCGAGATTTGCAGATTCGTGCGTTGACCTCATCTGCCACACTACAATGTGAACTGATACAACTTCCAAGATAGGTAAAACGCTCCACAATTTCGAGTGGATTGTACGTGGCGTGTCCAGTGGCTGCATGTCCACGAGCACAACCTTACACGTTGGCGTCAGTGGTGCTTCATCGCCCTACGGTGGCTCGTGAAACACT
>SJOL01006429.1:779773-790127 GCA_004794785.1 Opisthorchis felineus | reverse complement strand
GGTTTTGGTTTCCGACCTTGGGGAACTCAGATACTCACCTAAACCAGCATGCAGCGCAAGCAACGCAATGAAATGGAGACACAGTCTGATGTTGTCCATGACGTTCAGTTACTGCTCAGCCTGTTCACGCATTTGACATATACATGCAAGCCTTTAGTTCACAACGGAATGTTCCAGCAACTAGTTGCTAACTGCACAATATTTACCGGACTACTCACCTGGCAATAATACACAAAGGTCGTGGCCTACTTTCCTAAATGCATTGATGGGGACGTTTTTTGCGCAAACCTGGCTGGTAACCGGATCATTTTGGGTAGAATAACACGTTACACCTGCGAAAACACCGTCCGACATGTGAGGCTCTTCTCTATTGACCCGTTTTTCCTACTTGGACCATTTACATGGAAGACTGAGTCACGTCGGATTTGGATAAAATTCCAGTGACCAGCGGACTCCTGCATCGATATTAGTTCTATGCGGTAGCTGTGGTACGACGAGCTAGAGTCCAAGCTATTCGTGAGCGCTACATTTTGTTGAGTCAAAATTTGATCGCTTTTGCGACTGGATACCTCAAAATAAGGAACAGCAAATGGCAAAATGCTTATCTCGAATACAGAGGGTAGCGGCCTTGTGACGTATTTAGATAAATCAAAGCAATATAGATGGTAGGATCGCTTGTGTTTTACAGCATTTA
Source organism: Opisthorchis felineus (assembly GCA_004794785.1). Lineage (NCBI taxonomy): Eukaryota > Metazoa > Platyhelminthes > Trematoda > Opisthorchiida > Opisthorchiidae > Opisthorchis > Opisthorchis felineus. Next base: position 789,433 of record SJOL01006429.1, on the reverse strand, counting down.
ATGACCTATAAAACTTACAAATATATGATCCACCAACTCTAAGCCAACAACCGATCACCAACTAGCGCACATTACGCGACAAAATGATTATGGTTGATTTTGTGTTGCATTCTTCGTTTTCAATAAAGCTACTCACGCATGGGAGAGCCCCATTGTAGGCTGCCCCTGGGAGTTCAACACTTACACGTCCTATTCGGAGGAAGTATTCATAGCCAATGACTCGCTCAATCCGGGGTCTCACCTAATATGGCTAAAATTTCCTGCCCAAGCCTGAGAATCATTTTAGTTGCGAAGCGTTGAGTTCTAGTGTAACTCGGTGACTTGCTCCATCGATGTCTTTAAACCCGGTATTTAGATGTGTTGTAGATGCCTCAACTACATATCTGTCGTCAAATTCTTTATAGTGTGCCAGCGGAGTTCTCTTCCGAATTGAATGTATATATGTGTCTCTGTTGCAGATGCTTTAACTACAAATTGGTCCTCAGAATATTCATAATTGAAGTACTATGTCGAATAGATCTTTAGATTCTTGACCATTCACAGATGATTTGACGTCACCTGGCGCAGGAAAATGCGGGAAATGAAATGAATTAACTGACAGCAACGCAGGATAACTGAAACGGATATTGTGTCATGGTTTGATACCCTATCCGTAATAATCACGATTAGATAAATATATATGAGCTGAAAGCGTGGTTAGAAGTTGACAAAAATGAACAAATCAGTTGGTGCCGTTAAACCCAAAGAATTGATTAGAGTATATAGGAGTAGAACTTATACTTCATTGGTAACATACATATCAGAGACAATTTTGAAAGCATCGCTCAGTGTAATTTCGAATGTGCTAGACTGTTGTTTGCTGGTCTTTTCGTACACACGAAGCATGATGATAAATATAATCTATTTACATTTGATCATGGACGTATCAAACCCATGAAGACGGATTCAACCACACGCACGCACAGTGGATATCGGGCAATCAGATTGGGTCAGTTAAGAAGAGTGACGCTCAACACACTTTCAATAGCCATTCACGACGCGTTGATCTACGAAGACTGTCTTTCGTACAAGGCGAACAGTCGGCTTCTGCTGAACAGCCGCATGAGAGTCCTATGACTCTTCCCAAAAGAGAACTTAGAGACAAACTGAAGCTTACTGAATCGTACTCAACACACCAAAAGTGGCTATAAAATCTGGCAAAATGCGAAGTCATCTTCCGAAACACGGACAGATTCTGACAAGTAATAATTTTATATAAACCTAGTTCTGAGCTCCGAGAATTACCACAGTTGGCTTTGACATATTTATTCGTTTTAAATTGACGGGGGTCTTCATACAAATGACAGTTCCCATTTCATGAAAAAATCTCCCCTCGTACATTAAAACAGGTAAGAAATTTACTACAAATGTGTTGGGTTTAATTAGGTATAAATGCGAACAATTTTGTGCAAAATGAATAAACTCGTTAACTGTTTAATGTATTAGGTCGCTTGAATTCCAAAAGCTTGTAAATTAGACTTGTACATTTTATTAGTTGTAACTTAGGCCATTAGTTTCCGCGTTCAAGTCACATTTTTGGAAAACAAAATTCTTCAGTACAAATCGGACCTGGCTGCTAGATTTTAGGGATCTGAATATTTCGTTTATGCGCGCGATTCAAGTAACGACATGAACCTTGTAAACTCTGGGTGGTATAAACTCAATGCTCAAATTCACCTGCCGAATCGGCGGAGCCGAAGACCATCGATCAAGAAAGATCGTTGGATTTTCGCCGATAAAATCCAAGAATTACTCTGTCGTTCTCCCCATGGAGATCTGTATTTGTCACAGTTTGCCAATGATGACTCGACACTTGTTTTGGAGTGGATAATATGCTAGGCAAAATTCTACCAAAGCCGTCGATTTGTCACGGAACAATTCGATTCATTTCAAATGTAGGTCTCAGGTTTTAACTACAGTTTCTTTAATAAAGATGTATTTGATTTCATAAACGATGATTTGGGATAAAACTGCATGAGAGTTCTGGTGCATGATAAATACTGCATGGCCACATGCATGGTACATAGTAATGAAGTGCGTGACCTTAATTTCACCTAGTACGATCACCAGTTTTCATGCTGGCCGTTCTAAACGAAATATGCCAACCTCACAACGGATGACGGCCAATAAGCCACCAGAACACGACTGTGATGTATGTAGTTGCTCGCCCTGCCACTCACCACGCAAACTGAATAAGGCCAAGCATCAGCCTTCAGTGTGGTGACCTTGGATGCGCTTGTGATCACAAGGGTTACTGATTACTCGGGGGTACAAATATTGGCGCCAATTTCTGTAATTGTTCTTCAAAATAAGCTGCCGTCATTGAGGCGCTTGAGAATGATGAAAGAGGGATTGTCCAACAGAAGGACAGTCGGAGTCACATTGTTCCGTAATCCATGTGATTGGAGTACAACCATTAATATGAGTTTAGCACTGCTTTGAATCAGGTGAAAAAGAGTGAACATCCTGAATTTAGACCGGTCATGTTCACAACAGGGCGAAACAGGTTTGGGTGCGCCAGTAGTGGAAGTAATCGTCATCCAGTAACGAGGTGAACTTCAATCCGGATGGTTCAGATGTCCTGCCAGGATAATGTCCAAGGTTGCGCTAGGAACTCGGTTAGCGAAACCATGGTGGTTGCTCACTAAGTGTATATGCATCTGAGAGTGCTCACGGAAAGCACAAAGCAACTATACTTGGCGACCATAAGTAAGGCATGCCAAATAGGAATATATGGGATAGATTACTTTTGCATGCGTCGGTTACCCTGATTGACCCGTGTTTGACTGACTAAACACCCGGAGCCGTATTTCACCGTGATCAAGGCAAAATTTTCTGAAACCAGCGACACTTAACAATGTGCCACTTGCTGACTAACGGGCAAGCGCGCGTTATCTGATTGCTGCTGAGGACGTTTCAGATATGAGGTGTAAACCGTGCAGAAAGAATTTCGGCATGCTCAGTGAACCAAAGGATTGGGAAATCCGACGAGTTGAAGCCCACGCCTGCCCTCAATAGATCAATCGTCATGACCGAAATTCTATTCATTTACCCGCTAGTTTACACAATATACCCTTACGAGCGTGCTTCCACTTTAAATGAAACGGTGAGAGTGAAATCACCGGTGATAAACTTCCCATATTATGGCACGCCTCGGTGCGAATTTTCATAAACTAAGTGAGTGCTACATAAAGCTCGAAAGGTATTGAGTAAAGCAGGAATAACACGTTTTGGCACTAGAGCAAGACAATTTGAGAGTGCAAATATGCTGTCGCAAATCGTTTAACTTAGATGCTGACATTCTAAACGGCATACAGGGCTTGAAAAAACCCTCGAAGAGGGTTAATTCTAGTGGAGAAATCGACTCATTTGCAAAAACAGCGCAATTGATGGTGCACTGTCAAAATGTTTCCAGTAAACCTATGTGAGATGTTTTGTGGGAAGCTTCGTGTGAATTCTATTCCAAAATTCTATTCTATTCTATTCACAATGCGACTTGTGTACGTGTGTGTGATAACTGAGCGAACATTCAAAAGCACTGTTTGGTGTTTGTATAACTTTGCACCAAAATCGCTAGCAGTTTAAAAGACTGAAGTCGATGAGGTTCTACACCGAATGTGACCGCAGTTCTAGCTATGCTAGTCATTGATGAAATTTATCCCATTATCTTGATTTCGTCAACTTGTTCTCGTAGGTGCTATGGTTGTTATAATGGAGGGATGACAGTTTATTGGCATTTTGGGAGTGACTGAACCCATACACAATCTCATATTTATGATGAAACAACAGTAACCGATTTTCTCAATAAATGCTCAACCTGTTGGATCTGTTTTGCATTGCGATGTGTGCGGAAAAGCTCCAACGCCGCAAAAACAGGTTTGGTTTAGGGATGGAATCCGGCTGCAACAATTGTGACGGTGCGTCGGACTGAACAAATAATGTAACATTTTCTAGGTTTGTCTTGCGGACTTCGAGGCCCTGATCCAATTGGAATTTATGAGCAGACGGCAGCCATAGAATTGTGATCTAGGAAGGTTTCAAAACAAACGGTCAACCTTGTGATGGTCGACATGTCTAGTTCTACCACATTTTATGATTGTGCCTCTGAATTCGTGTGGGTAGATTCGAAGCCACAAATTAATTGCTCGATTTCTCATACCAAAGTGGACACTGCGTTGTACAAGTTTATTCCGGTCGTCGTTATAGTGCCAGTGACCTTGTGGACATTTCCACGTCAGCATCTAAACAACCAGCGAATTAACAGAGCTGACAGCTACCAATGGCAACATTACCACTGGCGGTCCCGACTGCGTCAAGATCCTCCCAGTATTTGTATCATGATTCGTCTAACCGAAAGCATTGAACTTGGGACTAGCAGATGATAGAAGTCGCCTGGTAGTAAGTTTATAAGTGTCCCAAACTTCTCTTGCATTCTCAGTTGAATATTCACTTTATTTGTTTATGTAGTATAGTGTAACTCATAAAATATGCCCCATAAAATGACCCTACATAAACCCATCTTCAAGAATTTTAAGCGAGTCGTCCTCCAGTGGATTTTCTTCTGGACTCATTCCTTGATTTGTTTAGCTCACCTAGGGTATGCACCAAATAATTTGTCTCGAATGAGCGACAAGCTGAAAAGTGCTGTCGCAGTCACTTTCCTCTACAATCCACATTTTATGGACGGTCATTATAGAACACCCACCCAGCCAGGCATTATTCCGAAAAAATACTGGTGTGAATAGCAGGCATGTTGCTGTATGTCATGCTGCATTTAGCGTTAATCGAACACAGGCTCAATGCAAAGCATATGGTTTCCATGTCTATCAATGAATGTATATAACGTAAGCACAGACCACGACTGCCGATCTGATCTATTTACGGTATTCTACCCTTCAACTAACAGTTGAGAATTCGGTTTCCAGATGCATGGGAGCGCGGTGTGCTATCCGACTGCTCGTATGTATATTCGTCCAACCACGTTAACAAGACGCTCTATACGAACTGGAACGCAGATGAACTTGCCGAAAAATGCCAAGGTTTGTCTGGCAACTATCTAGCATGGTATATGTATGGCCAAATCAACAAAGGTAAGACGAAATGCCTGTCGGCCGATGGAGAAGTTCCAGTAGACGATGACTCTAGTGAGTGCAGTTCAATTCATCTTGATTCATCTAGGTTTTCATGTCATGTGAGAGTACATTAGATAGCATGCAAGGAGTATGATGCTTGCTCCGTACGGAATTGCTGTCCCGGCTTCAGTTTCTCCCGCCATCGGCCCGAAACCTGCGAATTCTCCACCTCTTCGCTGAGCACTGCGACGTGGTTGCAATGGAGCCTCAGCTGATAAGTTTTTCGTATAAAATTTCAATGTGTGCTTAAAGCGTAGCCCACATTCTTAGAAACTATTTAGTGAACTTTGCAGGAAACGCAACTTCATCAAGATTGAGAGAAAGGTCCACAGAGCCTAAGTGTCACTATTTGAAGGTTTCCATCGGGCGTCAACCCCACAGAATATTATCGCACAAATGTCCCTTCTGGTGAAATACAGAAATCGGGATCGAGCAATCCTCGCACTCAGGGATTGCAGCAATTTATTTGCGCAAAACTGATGGATTCGGTTTCACATCACTCTCCTTTGAACAGTTCTAATTCAGCACGCTTATTCGAATGAATCTACACCAATAGATGAATGCAACTGGATTCAAGTTTTGCTCTCGTCAAGGCTAACCAATCGTGTATATCCTTGGCCGCGTTGGGGTTTGAACTCCGGACCATCCAGAGTGGGGTGATCGTGTTACCACTAGTTTCCCAGCTGAAACTGGAAGCAACTGAATCACCACGTCTGATCAAGGCGGACGTCGTTACGCTTGAGTGTTGTGATAAGTCCTACGAACTACTCGAGTGGAAAACAAGTAACTCTCCTAATCGCTTGACCTGTCTTCCCCCAGTGACCAGCACAACCTGCGACCAGGACCAAACTTTTAACCAGCAAATCATTGTCTGTCTTTGGATACCAATTGATACCGCAGCTAGCCCATACTGTTTTCCATCCTCAGAAGCCTCGATTTATTCGTGTTTCAGTAAAGGCCTCGTCGGTCCGTTTGACTTGCTTCGTTTCGTGGGTGGATATGTGTGGTTCCTCAGGTTTGGCCTGGGATATGGGATCGGTCGTATTGCAAATATCCACTGAATTAGGATGCTGGATTTGAAGGCCATATTGCGCAAACAAGTTAAGCTGGCTATATGCCCACAAATGTCCTTATCACACGTGGCTAGCTTGTCCCTGCTGTTGCATTACAAATGTAAATGGCACTGGCCTGCTTAGCGGTCAATCTTCATATTTTTTGAGTTTAGCCCCTTCTACTTTTTTTACTGCGCATCTGATGAGAGTAAAACGAAATAATCGGGGCAATTGTTCACTGATATTATCCGTTGGCCATCATTCAGAGCTGATTCACCTTGTCACCTCCAACAACGATTGCTTGAGAGTTGTGACGGTGTGCGTGTTGCAGGCAGCCTTTACTGCACATGCATGTTGTTCATCTAGTCGAATTGATCCCGTCGCCACTACTTCGATCCAGTGTTGGCTTTGGTCAGTGCATGTCATCAGATGATGACATCACATTGAGCTTCGTTTATGAGTTACCAGCAGTCATGTGACCAGGTTTGTTGCTCTATGCCTACTGACCCAAATCCATTCGACTATGCAAGCATTCGTGGAGCACTAGTGGTCCAGGAGACGCTTGAGGTCACTGTGCTCGCATTGGTCACTGTTGCATCACTCCCTGATGTAAGATCCTCTGTCGAACGTGTGATGATCGTTTTGTAGGATGCATGTATACTTTAGCCGTTGGTCCACATATTTGAAGGCACACATCTTGTGCAGTACTGCATTGTGTAATAGATATATTCAGATATGCACACCTATATACATACATATATACTTGAGTGCAAACAGTCGTGTCATCATTCAAAAACCAATGCCACATAACCAAATGATCCCACCGGTTTTTTTCTGATAGGGCTTCTTGTCTTGACGTCAGTTGTGGAGGATCTTTGCGATAAGATAAGCGTTTCATCCTCCCAGACTCTGTGGTTGTGGTAGACTCAGCCTTAGGAATACATTGGTTCTACATTGCGTGCGTATGGATAGTTTACCCCCGGGGTGATTGTAAACATGACAGACTGTGTTTCTCACGAAAACCATCATAGGAACGTCAACTGAAGAATGTGAAACTATTCTCCCGTTTATTTTCCCCCTTCTAGTTCATCGGGGAGACTTTCAACAACAATTTGTTCACTGTCCAGAGCTGCTCACTCGTGGAACAACTTGATGAATGAATCGACGATCAATTCCTTGGAAAATATGAACTAGTCCTGTTGAACCAAAGAAACCTACATGCTGCTCCTCAGGCTGACTATATTTTCTCCGCTTACAAAACAAATCAACCGGATTCTGGGTGCACTTTTGAAGGCAACTGGAGCAAGTATACGTATCCTGTGGGTGAGTTGAACAGTAACTAGTCTTACTGGGATCATGAAAATTGCAATGAATTTTCTCTTATCTCTGTTGATATTACCCGGTCAACAAATATCTACTGAGGTTTCAAGGATCACTCCAGGGATTCTTCGGTAGTCGAGAGCCACGGAGGGTTATAGTTACCACCACTAACTCGACATTATCCAGACTGGTAAGTCCTCTGATGTCAAGTGTTATTATGCTGTCCACTTGGTGCACAAAATCAGTGAATTCTCCATTACAAACTTCGATGCTACAGCACCGTAAAGCCGCAAACCGCACTTTCCTCCCAGCTATCACGAACATCACAACTTACATGAATGGCGTTGAATACTGTGCCATCCCAGTTTGCTGAGGAGATTAAAAGGTGTCCTCAGCAATTTATACAAGACATTTCACTGTCACATGGCTGCATTCATTCACTGAACCTCCACCGAGTTGGACGTTGGCCGTCAGAAATGACAATCCAGGACGCAATCTTTCACGCTTGCATTTTTGCTTCTCTCCAAGTGACTCCTTAAGGGCATCTGGTCCTCCTGGTTTGCTCTTACGTGTCGAGCGTGTAACTACTCAGTGAATACTAGTAGTGTTGCTTAATATCCACAGATTCTCCGTTCAATTTATCATTCTATGTAGTGATGATGTCTGTCTGTTAGCTACTCGACCGCTCTTGAGAGTGGATCTGCATTTGCACGCGATCAAACGGGACACAATCCTCTTCAGCGACCTCCGTTTTATGGTGATATATCGGTAGATTTGGAGTAAATTTTCTAATGGTCCCAGAGTGAACAGCTGTGCAAGTTGCCTCCTTGAGTCTCGAGTGTTTCCTTTTCCGGAAGCGATAGTCTAACTTGCTTGTTCATGTTTGCGGGATCACCGACAAGAACCAAGAGAAATTCAGCTGAGTTGCAAGTTAGTCTCTCATCGAAACCTTGTAAGCGTTCGCCGAAAAATGCCACGCGGAGCCTGGACACAGCTTATGATATCCATGAATTCCTAGCTTTCAAACTGTTGCAACTTGTGTGTATACACCGCGTTCAAAGTAATTCCGAAAGCCCCTGCCTATGGTGAGGTGCAACAGATAGTATCGGTCTTTGTGGTTACAAATCTAATCAAATATGAAATGATGCAAAATATCCGCTGCAAAACAAAGCAATTTATAAGTACAATTTACGTAGATGAGCAAGTCGAGGACGAAGGAGAAACGGGTGAGTCAGATTTGAAACAGGTTGGAATGTTATCTGATAATTGTCTCTGTACGTTTCTCTGGCTGTTGCTATGGTGGTAACCGGACCCTGTTCAGCTCTGACAGACGCCGATGCAAATACCTCGTTTCCAAGTCACTCCCAGAGCGTGAGTTGGAAGTAACGCGCCAAGTCTCCCCAGACTCCCCAAGTCAAAGAATCGGGAATTGAATAGCGATCTCCGAAACCTAAACGACCATGAAATTTATTTCTGGGTGGGATATTCTTGGTAGTCATTGGGGTTGGTGTATCGAGAATGGTTACGACAACGACTTCTACCAATCGCCAACCAATCGCCAAAAGAATGTACATAAGTCGATCATTCTTTGAATGCAATCAAACTGCGGTACAGTTTTTTACGAGGATCTCAACATCTACCAGGTCGTGTAATTTAGTTGAGTTCCTCAAGGCATATTTTCCACGACCTCATCATTCTGGAGTATCTGGCCTTGAAACACAATCATCACAATGCCTTCATCACATACATCAACCGATCGATTCAGCGCAATCTCCCCGGGCTGCCAGAGTCCCTTTTACTTAAGGCCCTGTCACGTACAGAAGCTAGACCGATTGCTCATTTTTCTCTAGCCAAATACTCGTAGAGCACAGCATGATGGCCGAAAACCGGGAAAACGCGACGTTCAAAATGACGGATGGTACGATAGGAAATTCAAGATTTATCTGCCCCTGACGCCTGTATGTCAGAGATTTATTGCCTGGTTTAAGCAGCTGAAGGGTATTTGACAGTTCCGTGCTCTAGAGAGCAATGTGCCAGCTAGTTTCTAGAAAAGACCAGTTCATTGACCGAATGGCATCCCAGTGGGAGAAGCAACCAATTCGCTAAAACAATATATA
>SJOL01006429.1:765755-777156 GCA_004794785.1 Opisthorchis felineus | reverse complement strand
TTTTTCAGTTGCTACGATATTCGAGATATCGCGATACATGTATATTCGTAATGCACTACTCATAAGGTTGCTGAAAATTCTTCGACAGCCCACGACCGGTTTCGCCCTTCTTGGGGCTCATCAGGTAGGCGCAGTCCCCGAGTTTCCGTCAACCTTATGTTCTACTTGAAACCAAATTGCACGAAATTGGCGAAATACACTCATCTGCAAAAAATTTGGTTTTTGCGAGAGACTCACCTGGAACCCAGCTGAATCTCTCGTTTGTGATGTTTCCAGGCAACTGAATGTGCTGCACCAGGCCGCCTCATTTTTCAGTTGCTACGATATTCGAGATATCGCGATACATGTATATTCGTAATGCACTACTGGGCTGTCGAAGAATTTTCAGCAACCTTATGAGTAGTGCATTACGGATAGTCACCACTGTTTACCACGCAAGGGATTCTACTCAAAATACACTCATTTGCGCATCATTGTGTTTTTACGGGATAGTCAAATGAAACTCAGCTGGGTCTCATATGAGATTCTTCAATTGAATTTGCCGCACAAAGGTGGCCTAGTGTTTCAGTTGAAACACGACCTTGTGAGTAGTATACATCAAGAGATTCCTCTGCCTTGAATGCAAGTTACCCCATCATTTTCCTGTTTATGGCTTTGGAGACCAAAAAAATGCGTTTTGCGAATGGGGTGGTAGTTTCCAGTATTGCTGGTGTAACGGTGGATAATACTGATGAGGCATGCAAGTAGTATGTGTTTTCTCGCAACTCCGCCTTGATATAATGGAGGGTGGAATTTACTACAGAATTTCTGGAACTACTTTGCAGCATTCGTTTACAATTGCGTAATAGTCAATGAATATCCAGGATAGCTCGAGAAGACGCGGCCAAAAAGAAGACGGATATTCAGTTGTTTAAAAACAACATGCATATTCGAGTTTGACTGTTCCGTCCAATAGGTTGTAACCGTTTAGTTGGTGTTTTCTGATAAAAAACTCCGCCGCGAAGGCTTTTCCTCCTTACGTCTGGTGCCTTGACCAGGATATGGATGAAGGTCCCGTGGCCACAACCTTTTGAGGATGGGATGTTCGAACCTTCCTGGAGGACTTCGAGGATGTCGCCGAGGCAGCTGGACTGGAGACTCTCATCAGAGACCTGGCGAAGGAGGCCCTGGATGTGGCTAGAAGGGGCTCTCGGAAGATCGATTGGGCCGCCGCGGAAGAAGCGCTTCAGTGGAGTTCGACGCACCGGCCGACCGCCAGGAGGCTATGAGATGGTTCAAGACGGCCAGGATGGAACCTGGATGTGACCCGATGGTGTTCTTCTGCGGCCTGCAGCAGTCATTGGATCGGGCCTTGTCGGGACTGTACGGAGTGTTGCGCCAGCAGTTGCTGTCCGACCAGTTCGTCGAAGGTGTGCAGCCTGTGCTTTGTGCCCAGTTGCGGTTGGCAGAAGCAACTGGCCAGTTGAGTGTGGAGCACCTGGTGCATCTGGCACGGGAATTGACTGAGGCGCCACTGGCCACATTGCTGTCGCACAAGAACAGGGATGAGTCAACAGTGGACCTGAAGAACAAAGTGTACCAACTCACCAAACAGCTTGCAGCCATCAAGACGGAATCACGGAGGCATACTTGCATGAGCCGATGCTACAGGTGTGGCATGCCTGACCATTGGAAGAATCAATGCCCTCATACCCGAGCACCTGTACATAATAAAACTTTGGATTACTCCTTTTATCCCGGGTGGGTTGCGATCAGTGCAGTCACACAGGCTACTATACAGGCCGTTGTCGAGATAGACGGGAAGAAGGAGCTGTGCCTAATTGATACAGGAACTGAGGCGGTGAGGGAGCGAAGCTGAATGCAAACCGTGCGCGCTAGCCGTGAGAGCAGTGGGTCGATACCGACTAAAAATTGACGGATTATCGATGCACTCAATGTGCCTAGGCGATAGGTCCGTGCAGCACGAGTTCCTCATCAGCCCAGACATAAAGCAGAAAATTGTGGGAGCAGATTTTCTCAAGGGCACAGAATCCTTGGTTGATCTCAAGCGGGGAAAACTGGTGACCAAGTATAGCGCAGTCAAGCTTGAAGGTTACCCCAGCACTGCCGTGAACGAGCTGCATGTCCGAAAGTTTCGTCCTGTAACGCGCCGTCAGTAGGGTCCGTGGTCGAGGACAATTCCGAACTATTCACGGGCAATGAAGATCCGTTTGGCTTCTGCTCGTGGACTGAACACGAAGTTCCTTTCTCGTCTGAATACTTTCGACGTTACGGATCCCGTCCGCTGACGCTTCATCTACGGGGGGATGTCCATAAGCAAGCTCAAGAGATGTTGAAAAATGGCATAATTGAGGAAGCCAACAGTGCGTACAACTCCGCGGTTGTGCTTGTAAATAAGGCGAATGGAAAATACCGGTTTTGCGTGGGTTTCCGACGTTTGAATGAACTGACTGTAAATCGGGCTGTAGCTGTCTTTTCGGTTGCAGTGATTTTTGATTCCCTCCAGCATTCCCGATATTTCACGGTGTTCGACTTGCGTTCCGGATATTGGCAACTATCTATCAAGGCGGAGGACCGGAAGAAAACAGCGTTCATGGTTGGGGAGACCCAATATCAATTTAGACGGATGACGTTTGAGTTGTCGGGAGCACCATTCACATCCCGGCGCTTGATGCTTCGTTTAACGAAGGGTCTACAGAATGTTGCCGTGTACGGGGATGATATCGTTGTGTACAGCAATTCGGAACCAGAGCACGCAGTTCATTTGAAGGCTGTATTGAAGCGTATCCGGGAGGCGGGCCTGCGGATAAATGAAGCCAAGACACAGCCCGCTCGGAGTTCGGTGACTCTGCTGAGGCATAAAGTGGGTCACGGAGAGGTTAGCCCACTGCCAGAAAAACTGGCACACATCGAGGACTGTGCTGTTCCCAATTCCAAGCGATCCCTGCGACAGTTTCTTGGACGAGCAGCATACTACAGCCGATTTGTCCAGGATTTCAACACGATTGCTGCTCCACGGTACGACTTGCTCGGGCAAAATCGGAAATTCTAATGGACCAGGAAAGCACATGGGGCTTTCGAACGTGTCAAAGCGCGGATGCTGACTCAGCAACTGGCCCTCAAACTGCCCAGGGTCGGAGAGATGTTTACTGTTGCAGCGGACGCTAGCGACCGCGGTATCGGCGCAGTCCTAAAGTAGAGGAATGGAGTCATAGAATGTGCCAGTGGAATTCTGACTAACGCTGATCAGAAGTACCCAACTATTGAGAACGAATGTTTAGCGAACATCTGGGTCCTGGATAAGTGGAGGCCATAACTGCTTGGACAAATATTGCATGTTGAGACCGATCACAAACCCCTGGAGTGGATCAGAACCACCAGAGATCCTCGCGGGAAGCTCCCGCGCTGGGCACTCCGGTTGTATAAGTACGACTTCACGATCCGGCACGTGCCAGGGAAGGAGAACCACTTGGCTGATTGGCTGTCAAGACCAGAGGCTGAAGACGAGGCCCCCAGGATCATGACTGGTGCCAACAGCCTCCTCGTTGAACTGGATCCCGGGAGGTTGGGGCAACTCCAACGGCAGGATCCTGTGTTACGTAAGGTTGCAGCCGCCTTGTTGGATGGAAGGAATATTGAGAACGGGGAGGGAGACAAGGAATTGGAAACGTTCCAGAGTCAGTTTCGATAGGCTGCGTATGAGTGAAGCTGGCATACTTTCCTGGAACGCCAACGATTCTGATGTTGTGCTGCCCGTGATACCTTGCGTCTTGAGACGGAAGCTGAGCGTCGAATGCTACGAGATGGCACACACAGGGTGCACCAAGACGTACGACTTACTTCGGCAGAGGGCCTACTGGCCCGGGATGGGAAGTGAGATGATGGATTATGTGGTGTCCTGTAAGTGGTGGCAACTGATGAAAGGGGATACGACAGGGGTAACCAATCCCATGCAACCCATTCCTGTATCAGAAATCGGCGAGTTATGGTCTGTGGACGTCATGGGCCCCTTTCTGGTGATAACCAGTGGAAATCAGTATATCGTGGTGATGACAGAACACCTGTCGCTGTAGGTCGAGGCGGCAGCCGTGCCAAACCAACGGGCGACGACAATCAGCGGAGTGGTAATGCGTCACATCGTGGCCAACCACGGAGTGCCTAAATGATCCTAACGGATCAGGGACCTTGCTTTGAGAGCGAAGAGATTAGGAGTTGCTTGCAGAAGCTGGGCATCAGACGGCTAAGGATGGCACCATACCACCCGCAAACAAATGGTCTAATCAAACGCAATAACCGAACGATCAAGGAGTGGTTGGAGGCCAAAGGAGGGAAGTGAACCTGCTGATGGTGTTGCTCGCTCCTCGTGCTTCCATACAGCCAACGACAGACAAGTCCCAGTTTGTGCTGCTGTACGGTGGACATCCGCGCTTTCTGGTTGATTAGGAAATTGGGTTGTGGCCGGCAACACGCTTTTTTCCAGAGGAGCTAAGAAAGGAAAGGAGGAAAGCTCGAGAAAACTTGTCCACCGTTCAGGAAGGGACTAGACAGAAAACGGCAAGTAGAAAGGCAGACCATTCCCCGCAGGCGCGAAGGTCAAGTGGGTGGGGTCAGGGAAGCTGGATAATCGATGGCAAGTTCCGTTTGTCGTTGCCAACTGCCGGGGGAACGGCTATACTATTCAGGACGGTCGGGGATCGAGAAGAGTAAATGGGACTAGCTTCGGAAGTGGCATGATACACCTGAAAAGCTGCCGAATAGACCAGCTGCCGGAACCGACCTAACGGAAGTAAATGGAAATCGGTGGTATGCAAGCGACCTTTAAAGAGGGAAGTTGTGTAACGGCGGATGCTACTGATAAGAATGCAAGTAGTATGTGTTTTCTCATAACTCCGCCTTGGTATGATGGAAGGTGGGATTTATTACGGATTTTGTGGAACTACTTTGCGGCGTATGTTTACAATTGCGTGATAGTCAATGAATATCAAGGATAGCTCATGAAGACGGATATTCAGTTTTTTAGAAGCAACATACATACGAGAGTTTGACTTTCCTGTCCAATAGGCTGTAACCGTTTAGTTGGTGTTTTCTAATAAACTATTCTGCGGCGAAGGCCTTTCTTACTTGCACTGGTATTAACCTCTTAGGTTTCAACTTTAGCCGGCCCGCACTTGCTGGACTGTATGTACTCAATATGGCCGTATGCCTGTATGCCGAATGAGTATTGATCAAAGTGCAAATTGGGACCAACCTTACAAGTTGCGGTTAATGCTATTTTTGATGTCACATGACTTCCAACACAATGTTCTCACTAAACGCAGCAGCAGGTCAGGATAAATACAGAACGAATTCCCCAGACGCTCGCCACACATTGCAAACCACCAGCATGCATTGCAGGCTCGTTGCTCTTATCACTGTTGTGTTGTCCACAAAGTTGATGGCAAGTGGGAAGTCTTCATTGGTTCTGAGCTGCGGACAAGGCAAAGCGCCGCAAGTCACATTGGCAAACAAAAACCTTTATCAAGTCTGAGTCTATACATGCGTGGAAATTACAACGTCTAGATTTTGTCGACCACAAGCGGCTTCTCACCCGGACTGTTTCCAATGGTTAAATTTGCATGATGATATTATGAGAGATGAGTACGAAAGCGGTTCAACTTAGTAATGGAAGCAACTTATGAACAAGCTGATCAGAGGCTGTCAGAATTACTGGACCCACAAAAGATTGAAGTGATCTCCTCGTACCAAGACGACAGTTGGTGCATTCCTGTTTTCCGGAAAGCTGGATTAAGTCATCATGGTCTGACAGCTTTTCGACTCAAGAGGGATGCAAGCTGACAGACAGCATGTTCTTATGCTAACAATTGTAACACTTTGAAGCATCTCAATGAGAGATATTGACCAACATGTTTTGAATTACTCCCTGGTGACCGTCAGCATCCCAGAAAGTGTCAGGAATGAGGTTTAATACAATCAATCCCGAAATTTCAGTACCGTAACTGGAGTTTTCACATGTTCACTCCTCGTTAAACTGCAGCTAAGCGGGTCTTAATTCCTAGAAAGCGAGCGTATCGGAAAAATTCCTAGAAAAGCCGTGAAGCTGGACTTCGGTTTGAGCACAAATCACTCTCAGTCCGGTTCATTTCGTCTCAAACCGGACAGCATCATCTGGACTGTTCGTCCGTGTTCGCAGGGCAGAACAAAGGCGGGAGTTCAGTGGTGCACTTTTGTCCTTGCAATTCGTGTCACATTGATCTTTTTGAGGAGGGTGCATATTAATAAAACGAAAAGTTTGTTTTATTTGCTTTTACAAAATAAATATTACATCGATGAAGTACATTACAGCGAGTGAGGGTGAAGGTAAATGCAAAAAGTTTGAAAAGTACGTTTGAATACGTAGTTCTCCAAGTAGCCCCAAACAGAGGAAGAGTACCTCTTGATTTCAATGAATATCTTGCAAACATTCAGTGACTGATGAGCCTGATGCAAGGAACAGTATTTGAAACCTCTTAAGGTTTTGGACGTGACCATCACAAACGACAGATTCAGCTGAGTCTACTTTTAAAACCAAATTTGTGTGCAAATAAGGGTATTTTTTGAAACTTTAGAGTTGCTTGTCAGTGTATGTCACGGGGACCAGAAAATAATGAACTTATACTTGCTGAGAACTGTGCGATGGTACTGCCATTCAGCCGACTAATGCTGAGCTAATACTTTTGGCGATTCGTGAGGGGACCCCATTCATCGGTAACAGAATTATGTGAAGTCTATATGACCATGGACCGACCACTCAAAACAAGGTAGCCACAAATTTGGTGTAAAAAGCGTTTAAACGACACTTTTCATACCTTCACAAGTAACCAACTCCAACTTACGTCTCTGCTCACAGGTGACACTGAAGCGATTTTCGCTTGCTTGAAAACGTACACGCTCGGGCTTTTTTTCTTAAGGGATGGTATTTTCTTAGGTAGGACTTCTACATTAGCAGTGTAGAATATTAGGAACCGCTCATAATGTTTTCTTCCTTGAGGTCTTTCTAAGATGGAGGTTCCTTACAAGATATTCCCCTAGTGTTGGCTGGTTTGTTTTCAGATGCCACAGTCTGTTACCAGATGTATCACATTCCCTAGTGGGAGAATTTATTTCGACTCCTTGCTGACATTCTATTAACCTCGAATGCTTTTCGGTCGAGGGGTGCGGGCATTAGAATTTGGGTGTAACAAGCTTCACTCTGCGCCATTTGAATGGAACTCAAAGAGACCTGAACAGTTGTTCGTTGTATTGGAAAACTCACCATAATATGGTTGAACCTGATGAAGTTTTGATGTATAAGTTCCGGTGCATCACCACTTTTCTACAGGAAACGGTATTTCCTGTTACGAGTCGACTGGTTGTGTAGCCGATGGTATCACCCTCAATAATTTTTGGCGGAAAGTTTGTGGAGTATGCTCAGTAAGCAAATTTTTACTTTGTTTCTTGCCATTGTGTTATAACTCGTGGGCAATAAGGAGCCAGGTTTAGAATGATTCGTTTCTCCGTGGATCAGCACAAAGCCAACCGAATGCGGTGAAGCTGCTACTGAGTTCGGCTGTGAATCAAACCAGCCAGTCTTTTGGGCCAGTATTGCTTACTCATAAGATATAAGTAATACACTGTGTGGATAGGTGCATGCCTTTTTATGATAGTACCACTCTCAATTTTTTGGACAATGTAACAGCTTAGGGTCGTTCGGTTAACCTCATGGGCTCCGTTTATGCTTTGATTTCCCTTGTTAGCAAATTACCCTCATGATGAGATTATATCGGCCTGTGCGATCAGGACGTTTTCATCTAGAATGCGCAGTCATCGCCCTTAGATTTCTTTCAGATCGTTCCGGTGGTTTGAATTCCCTAGAATACTGGCAGTATTCGGTCCTCAGTTGCGTTACATGCGATTTGTATCTGATTGTTTTTCTTATTTCATATCTTGCGCCAAACGGACAAAGTGATACGACACCACGTGACTCCATTGCGAGAGCACTGCTTCGTTGTTGTGGCAGTCAACACTGGATTTCAGCACGAAGCTCACAATGTCGCTGACCCTGGCCAAAATAACATGGCCAGAACCGTGCCGAACGAGAAGAACCACTGACTCCGCTACTTTCGCAAGGCGGTGCGTGAATGGGTAAGACAACGAGGAGTTTAACTGAAAGCGGTGATGAGGCAAGCGAAGCAGAATGATAATTCATTACATAGTAGGATCTTTGATATTGGCCACCTACACAACGGCATATTGCGTTTTATTTTTTTGGGCGCTCTTCACTATCAAATTCAAACTGAATAGCCTTTCATATTCGATGTCCTCGCAGTTCGATTACATCAGCTTCCGTTTTTCTTTACCAGATGGATTTCCGATACTCCCTGGGAGTCAATGGAATAGTCACCAAAAAAACAGTTGATACAGTTGATGGTTAAAGAGACCTCTGAAAGCAAGTGCGAAAATGAGGAAGTAGCTAGGACAGCGGCAGTAACGACCATTGTGAAAATATTGGCGACGGCGTTGAACGAATTGGTGGTTCGAAACAGGAATAGTTCCAACCCATCTGTGCTCCTTCTGAGGCAAAATCGACGTCTCTGATTCTGTGTGCTCAGCGTTCTAGAGCATGTGGATTTTGTACTCTGAAGTGTTTTGGTCACTTTTAGAGGTTCACCACCAGCACACTTTTTCAACTTCGTAATCCCTGAATACCGATATCGTAGCAAAAATGACCATTGTAGCAAGAACAACTGCGATGCGACAGACTCTAGCATTTCACTAGCTCAGAAACTCAATGTGTGACCACAGAATGTTACATGACTAGCTTTGTGTCGCTACCCATTTCCAAATTAACCTGATGTCAATTGAAAAAAACGAGCCGTTCTTTGTGCAACGCATTCATTGGAAAATGTTTATGAACGTAATAGTCAGCTACTATCACCGGCGTGTCTAGTTAAAACCAAGTTGTTTTCCAGATGAGTGTGGAGTTCAAACTAACTCGGAGAAGGTTCTAACATGCGCCTACTTACAGTCGTTGAACCAAGACAAAACAGAAGAAGAAAATAATCGATAAGAAATCTTGTTTCTGCCAATTTTGTCTCGGCGAAGCGCACCAAAAAGGCCGGCGTTACGAAGGAAGCAAAATTTTGGCAAAGTTAAGACAGCACTCACAGTAATGATGCAACAAGGGTGTGACTTGCGGAATTCCCCGAGCGAGGACAGGCCGTGTGATGCTACAGTGAATCATAATTTGTCGATCGCCGACTATGCCAATATATTTATTTACTTAAGTGGTCGGGATTTATCTGTGTTAATGGTATAATTCTTTTCATTTTGTCTCCATCAACGGAAGAAACCAACGCACGTAAACAGTGCGACGTGTAAAGTGCTTGGCTGTAAGTCAACATGCGAAAAGAGTTCGGGGGGTGGTATCCTGGCCAAAGTAGCCGACGTGCTGTCTAAAATAGTGGGAGATAAACTGACGGTCAAAGACGAAAAGACATGCTGCTGTCAACATTTTTGCAACTCAGCAACTCATCGGTCACAAATATCCTTGGTATCACCTTTTTTATTTTCTGTCCGTTCTTTTCTCAATGTTCGTCTGCAAAATTTCCAACTTCCCAAACAAAATAGATTTTACTGAAGGTCTTCTTAATGTTATCACGATAAACACATTTGTGCAAGTTCCTACAGATTTCAACCAAGTCTGTCGAATGCTTTTCCGATTTCTTCACGATTCCGCGGAAAAGGCTGAACTAGAATTATTCATGTTAAGCCGTTCGCAGGGTTGATCGAGATGCTACGTCAAAAATATGAAGCCAAAGCTACACCTGGCCGGTCGTGTTATACTCACTTATCGATTATTATTTGGGGAAAAACGCACAGCGAATGGATTTGGAAAGCCATGGAACACGTGCGGGTCGATTTCAGTGCGTTTATTAGCAAATCAAGTTACCTTTCTGAATGAACAAGAAATTACGGCTTACAGAAAATGGCCGGTCCACTTTTCCAATGATTTTTGTTTAAGTGAAATTCCGTCGGAGTGTGACTTAGGTAAAAATCAAGCCCTTGGTTACAAAGCAACAAACGGATCGATTTTACTTCGTAATGAACCTGACTTGTATGCACTGCTCACCTCGAATGAAGATTGCCTACAAAGACTGTTGCAAGTGGTTTGCAGCGCGGTTCCAGTTTTCCCTGTACGTCTACTTCGCCCCAACATCTCTGCAAATATGAACACGAATGATAACACATTGTAAACTAGATGCACGACTTCTTCAGGAACCTGGAACTCTCCGACCCGGTTTGCGTTAAAAATTTGGTGAAACTGGAACATTTGCCTTGCTACATCTACTTAATTCACGCGGTAAAAACGATGGGACATTTAGACTGCCTGTTCTGCATGATACTACACCCACAGCATCTTCCAGCCACGATATGTTTCAGATTGGCATTATGTAGCCGGACGGGCTAGTCAAAGAGCTTTCGGTGTTTTTAATGCGATTCCTCTGTATCCAGCTTCTACTGCTGGGCCATTGTTAGATGCTGAGGTAGAGAGCTACACTGACGTTCATATTGTTGGGTCCTTCAGATCACCTTGGATATCCAACACTCAAGCTGTCTGGCAAGAAAGCAACCAGGGACCCCTGGCCAGTGTAGGTTCCCCGAAGCGCATTCATAGCTGCACTGGATAAGAATGAAGCCACCCGCCTGGACCAAAAATTGAGGAGCATTGACAAGCAGTAATGTAACAAATTTTTTAAGCAGTGTGTAAAAAACCATGAAAAACTTGTCGAATTGGTGCACATTTGAAATGTTTCCGGCTTCTTATCGCCTGCGTCTCTCTCACCTGTACTAGGTCTCAGAAACCTCCGGTAGTTCGTTCAATCCTTCCTCTGTTTAAAATAATAGTTGGGAAAACATTTTTACTTGAGAATGTCCCGTTCAAAATGTTAAGTAACACAACGCTGTGACGAGCAAAACCTGCGAGAAACTCTAATGCTTTAGCATTATCAAAACATCCGTTTTAACACCGGAAAACTTTCTGTCGTATTTCATACTTTCGCTTTGCATTGTATCATATCTTTCAGTTGCATAAACCGGGAAAATGAAAGCAAATTTGTCAGCTTAGTAGGAGGGTGCAACAGTCAATCGTGTTCTAGTATCCGGCGATTGCCGGTTTCCAATGGAACATCCAGAAGGTGTCAGAATTTCCAGAATGTTGTCGCCGCATGTAATTCACAAGTGTTGCGCTACATGCGTTTTTGACCTGAATTTGGGCGTTAATACACGTTATGCACCGTTGGTGATTGTTTAGACAACAACGCTATGTTGGTAGGTTGAGACCGAGAACAAAGCTACTTATACTATATATAAGTATATATATATA
>SJOL01006429.1:725917-765319 GCA_004794785.1 Opisthorchis felineus | reverse complement strand
CATCGAAATGGAATGCTGAACGCGGACATGCCGGATTATACACAACAACTAGGTTGTTCGGCTGGCTTACAGGCATTCGCCGGCCATATGTGTTCCCCAGAGCGGCCGATCAATTCCGATTCCTCGAAATGTCCGCCAATCCTAGTCTTTACACAAGTCGTAATGCTTTATCCAGACGGTTGATCGAGTTAAGGGGAGTCGCTCGCTATCCTATCTGTTTGTTTCCCTTTTGTCAGTGAGAACCACACGGGGGGAGGGGATAATTTCTGTTGACTACGGAATCCACTTGAAGGCTTTGAATCGCATTCTCTGATCCACCTAGCCACCAGGCTGCATCGAACGACTCTCAGTTTGTCGGAAATATGAATGACAAATCACGGAGAGCACGAACTACAAGATGGTTAAAAATCCTCTAGTGGGACTCAGCAGTTGTCGTTCATGCATCAGTCCTGGCTGAAATTTCAAAATCCTTGGTGTGCGTAAAATCTTCCTGAAATACACACAGGATATCCACTTTTGGTATGCACATAAAATCGGGTTGGATATTATATAGACGTAGTATACCATTCATAATGCTGCTAAAAACTTTGCGATATATTGGATATTCCTTTGCTCATTCAATTCACTTTTATAATTCACTGAAGCCTTTTCTCACTTGTCAGACTTGACAGGATATAAGGGATTTCACGTCATTTCCTGGTGGCGGAACTTCTGCAGCTGACATCGTTGTGAGACACAAATGATTTACGACGTATATCCAAATGTGCCAATCTTAGTTGCCAATGATAATCTGGATATTCTTGCAATACAAGGGATTGTGCTAAGTTAGCCAGGAGGGCGGATTAGCTCCGCTAATAAACTGAACTGATGAACCTTGAATTTTTCAACTAGAAATCCTTTACCTTTAGCGTAGCATTTTTACGGTGTTTTGCATTCGTTCTGTGCTCTGTGAGTAGTTGATTCGTCCACATCCTCGATTGCCTGATCCGCGTAAATTGCCCGTAAAATTGTTTTGCTTTGCGTGAGGGATATTCTACGTCTTTTTACACTGAGTGGTGTGTAGGTTTGCGATCACAAGATACTTTTCACTTGCGGTTCGAGTAACTAGATTTTCAGTGGCAAGCAGCAACACGTTCATAGTGATTCGCCAGTGTCACTATCCGTTGATCTCAAAATACGCGCGAATTGGTGTCACGAACTATCCCCAAATACTTCCTGGCATTCTTTGTTGAATCACATATTGCATTCGGGTTATACTGTGTTGAAAGCGAGTTTGCGGGTGCAGACCAAATGTCTAAGACTTTAGTCTCCACCGTTCCACCAAGATATGTCCGAAAACGACAAACTCAAGACACAAAGAAGCAAATGGCAAAACCGCTTCTCTAGAACCTTCAGTGAATGTACTCCATAGAACCAAGTTGCCCTAATGTGGATTGGTGTAACTTTTGTCCCGTTAGATCACGTGCAAATGCCGATTCACTCTTAAAAATAGCCTCATTAGCACTGACTGCACGGGTAAACTGAATATGTACTTTCGGCACCTAAACTACATTCAGGAAAACCAGGTGCCATAATGCAGTCGTCTACAGAGATACCAGAAACAAGCACGAAAGGCTTCGGTCTGGTTTGTCATTTCTAACAACCAACGTGTCAGCTCGCTCGAAGCTCAGTGAATGAATCCAGCCATGATATACAACATGTCAGGGTTAACTGTCGTGTGTAAACTCCTGAGGATGCCTTCTAATCTATTCAGCGAAATG
Organism: Opisthorchis felineus; assembly: GCA_004794785.1. Classification (NCBI taxonomy): domain Eukaryota; kingdom Metazoa; phylum Platyhelminthes; class Trematoda; order Opisthorchiida; family Opisthorchiidae; genus Opisthorchis; species Opisthorchis felineus. The sequence goes on along the minus strand of SJOL01006429.1, from coordinate 763,559 downwards.
GGTGCATCTTGGTTGCGATCCCTGCGAGAGTTAGGAGAAACGTCCAATTTTCGGATTTATGGTGATGTGGCATCAAAATGTGTAATTGATAATTCGTCGATTTTGTGTCTTGAGTGGATAAAATAATAACACTTGAGATCAGAGAACTCTATTGCACGGAAAAATCACACCCTAGCTTTCAATACCGCTGATGTATCGGTCTTGAAGCTGTCAAAACAACGGTGGTAACTGCATCCATCCGTAGTTTGGAGGTTGCCGAAAACTCAGTAGATATGCGGTGACTGGGAGATTTCAAAAGAGCGCTAAGAGATTATCCATTGCGATTTGCACAATCCTCCTCAAATTGACTTGCTATTTAACTCACCTTCAGGATAACCATACTTTTCCCAGTTGCCCTCGTAAGTGCAGCCAGATTCTGGTCCATTTATTTTGTTAATGTAGAAAATATAGTCGGCCTTATCAACAGCAGGTAGCTCTCGTTGATGCGACACCATTAGTTCATATTCGCCCAATACCACACCGTCCACCTCCTTACCAGATTTGTGCAAGAATGAGCAGCTCGTGACAGAAAACATTCCTTTGTTGAAGGTTTTACCGACGAACTAGAAGGAAAACAAATAAAATCAGAGCGTGATTTGACATGCATCAGTCGACGCTTCTATGACCATGTTGCCGAAAAATACAACCCAGTACCTTTGCTGAGACCATGGCATAAACTATTCATGCCCACACACTGTAGAACTAGGAGTTTCCTAATTTTTTCTGCTAGGATAATGATGTAGTTTGAGAAGCTACAGCGCTTACTTGATCGCAAAGTCCCTCCTCAAATGGCGTCACGAGAAGCAGCGCTACCAGAGAAAGCAATTAAAATATTTGGTTATGTTGTATTCGTCTTTCGATTGCTGACACAACTGCCTACACTAATGCCATATATATATATATTACATACAAGTATATACATACCATTTGTATGTAGGTCCGTATGCCTATTATTGTGCGTCCGTGTACATCATAGGTGGATGTGAAATAATGCAGCTTGACGACAAGCGCCGCTAAACACTTACGTTCGTATCCATTCGTCAGACAAGCAACTGTTTGGCTTCACTTCAGTTGTGGGTATTCATTTGTGCAATCAGGCCTTCCAGTACACGTTACTAGAATCATTCTTGTAGGGAAGGCCATTGTCGGTCGGTTGAGTTGTAGTAGTAAGCTTAATTGGTAATTCCAGAAAATTCCCCTTCCACTAAGGTACGCGTATAAGGTGTATGTCTTCAAACGCGTGGATTTAACGCTGAACCACCACACATGCACTTTCCAGCTCAACCAGTCACTGTCCAATGAAAGACGGTCATCAGATGCCCTTCAGACAATTTTACATCGGGAGTAATGTAACAGTGTCCAAGGCTCGCGTGGCACCCACACTCAAATGTCTTCTCGACCATCTGCACCATGAGTGAGTGCATAGTCGGGTGGATTTGAATCCATGAGCGTATAGCCGCAAACCTAGTCACGTGAGTGATGGTAATTGACCAACGCAGCGTAATGTGATACCGGCGTCTAATGACATGCATTGCTCAAAGTATAATTTAGACAGAAATGATGGTGACAGCTTTAATTCAACCAAACGGTTTGTTCGCTAAATGGTGCAACGTGTACGATGTCTCCACTCGCTGTAGGCGGTGAGAGTTTGAACCAGCCTTAGATCAGAGGTAGCGGATGATAACAGTGAACATTTGCACGGAGAAAACAAACTTTACAGGCTTTCGGCATCTCGCTTTACTGTTGTCAGATACGCAATGAAACAATTAGAAGGGAGGAACGCAATGACAGTGAAGTCCAATTGCCAACAGGGTACCTTAGTATGCCAAGGTCTTCTGTAGGCACAGAACTGGGGTTGAATGGTTTGAGCAGCATGGCCCCACAGCCAAAAATTTGGTTCAGTGGCTATCAACCGAATGAGGAAATGATGTTCCCAATGCTTCTGTGAACATGCCGGCACACATATATCCGAAGCAATGTTCGTCACGAGCAGACTGGACCTTACCGTAGTGTGACGGTTTGTGTACCTCTATGACGCACTGAGCCATACTGGAGGGATGTCCGTGAGACACTTGCAGAGTCTCTCCCACCAGGTTGGTCAGAGGTTAGAGGTCTTACCATCACAGCCTCCTCATCCTCTAGATTAGGGGTCAGAACACGTGTGGCGACATGTTGCGTTTGCATTGTATTTGCATTTACCGCCACACAACTACGCCATGTGGTCAGGGTTTTGAGCCAAAGGCTTTGGCTGAGGATTCTAATCGTCCTCTTGTCTAGGTATGAACGCCTTGGCAGAATCCTGGCCCACATACAACCATGACGTTTACGGCAGCGAAGCATTAGTGTTGAACACTGATACCATACTGTCGATAACGATGATGAGGTTGATCTAATGGATGAGTTTACGTTGCCTTCATTTATCCGCATAATTTCAATATTTCGGGAGGTAAGTGCCCTAAAAATGAATGGTTTCGTCATTAAATGAGAAGAAACCAACCTTAACTTTGTCAGAGCATACATTTTGCATACGTATTTGAGAACTTGGTCGCACTCAAAGCACTGTAGGCTACAAAGGCCTTTTTCCCGAATGTTATGCAAACTTAACCGAATGGATGCGCTCGTTTAGGACGTTCTCAATCAACTGAATGTGTTGCACTAGGCAGCTTAATACTTCAGTTGGTGCGATATTCAAGTTATCCCGATGCAGCGGATAGACGTAAGACACTACTTATGAGATTGCTGAAAACACTTTCACAGCCCAAGACCGATTTTGTCCTTCTTGGAGCTCATCAGGTTGACGCAGTATCCGAGTTTCTGTCCAATTTATATTGTAGATGCGATGAAGCCTAGAATTCTTGTGGGCTCAGGGGTAAATATCCATGCTCCAGGCAATGGTAGATTTCGGACTGGGGAGTTCGAGAAAGCTTATCAGCAATGTATGATGTCCAAAATGTGACAACTAAAACATGAGGCAGCCTTTGTGCAACACATTAAGTTGATGGAAAACATCACAAACGAGAGATTCAGCTGGGTTCCAGGTAAGTCTCTCATCAAAATTGGTGTGCAAATGAGTGTATGTTACCTATTTCGTACAATTAGCTTTCAAGTAGAACGTTAGGTTGACGGACACTCTTGGACTGCGCCTATTTGAAGAGCTCCAAGAAGACAAAAACCCGTCGTGGCTCGTCGGAGAGTTTTCAGCAACCTTATGGGTAGTGTATTCCGTCTGCAGCGTGAACTTATTTCACATGAAGGTTTAGTCAGCCAAATCAGGGCTTCAGTTCTGATACACTACTTCTTACATTCAGTCAAGTTTTAAGACATTTGTCTTCAACCGAAAATGATATGCAGTCCAATAATCGAGCAGAATTTGCCTGGGGTGTCACAAAATTATGTGTTTTATTTAACTAGTGTTTGTTTACAGCGAATAGGGTGGTCCGTCGAAAAGTCACCAAAACCCTTGTTTGGTGCATAACATCGAGTAACATGTAGGGCAAGGTAGCTGAATTCTGATACCTCCCGCAGTCTACCATATTCCTATTGGTACAAGAGTAACCGGAATGCGTCTTGACACCGCCGAGTACCCCTGATCCGACAGTAAGTCACGGGATTAGGAGTAGAAGCGACCGAAAAAGCATTCAGAATCCGGCTGGGCAACCAAACGAACTCCAGTTGCACTACAAGCAATCTGTTCCAAAAAAGCATTCTGGAGGTTTGCGAAATTGTTTTGGACGTTGCGATTCTGACGTGCTGAAATTAGTTTTTTCTGAATTGGCTTTCAATTTGTACAAAAGGCTGGATACTCAGTGCACTGTGCGAAAGCAGTAGTTTCGAACCAACACGCCCACTGATGCCTCTCAGATTTCTGCTTACCGCAACCGAGAGGACGGTTGATCCACCAATGCAACCAGAAATATTGCTGTGAGGAGCTTACAAATTTTACCTGAAGCGCTTTGAATGAATGTTGTAACACGCACCTGACATTTAACTCGCGTAGTAAATTTCAACAGGATATTCACTGATGTACCTCGAGCGCTGAGGTGGTGTCAAGCACTCGCATATAGTTGGGCGATTACATGATGTTGTTGTGGTCCTCATCTGAGGCTTATTTGACCCTGGTGTGCAAGTTTCCGAATGCAGTTTGCTGGATCTACATGTAACGGTCAGATGACAGATGGCTAGCGATTTGCTCATACGCCTAATTGTACCCTGTGAGATTTACTATAATAGCCCACAAATACAGCAGCCAGAATGAGGGTTAAACTGTTTTGAGGACATGTTTGACTCACTTTCACGAGGGATGAACTCATCAGGTAGGTCTTCCACATCTGGAATGAAATTCGACGCTTGGCGATAATAAAATAGAATTACTTTGTATTCTTGCCGGTTAGTCATGTTTCTCAATAAAATATATCGCCTAGTAGCTTGTCGAGCCGAAAAATAACCACACCCCTAAATACTTCCAAATCACACACCGAGCTTATCCATCAGAATAGCTGTCTCTGTGACCACCAACTTCGTTTGGATGGATAACCCCAGGTACAGGGAGATGCCGTTAGAAATACCTCATTCGTTGCTTAGAATGCGCCATAGAACAAGCAAATTCTGCGAGAAAATACAGTCTAGTCGGCATTCCTCCACTCCGAGACAATCAAGCAAGAAACAGCTTCCGGTTCCATCAACTGAGTGGGAATTCCGGCCACTGCAAGTAGTGAAACCCCTCTCGATATAATTCACTGACCTACATTTCCATCGGTAATGACTAAGGATTGTCCTCTCTTTGTTGTACCAATGATGACAGTGGTTGGCTGTCAATTGGCATGTGCCGATGTTGAAAACCAAGTTAATAGCTCAAACGGAAAGGTCATAAGAAACACTATTTGGTTAGTGTGTAAACAGTTACGAAAGCAAGATAGCCAGCCAGTTCAACAATTCGGATTTAAAAGAATTCATACTAGATTGCGCAGAATCTAACGACGTCGAAGTGTGAAATGAGTGTGTGGAATGAGGTACAAATCTAGCATTTATCTTAACCGTTGAGTTAAACAACTACACCATAATGTTTTTTCAGCTGTTGTCCTTGAGGAAATGGACATTTCAGTGCTTTACTGCAAGATCAGTTGTGATGCTTCCCCTGAGCATTATCACCACAACGTGAAAGATTTTCACGCAGAACTGTTCATAATTCCCAGGGAATTCTCATGTTGCAGTGTGCGAATTTGCTCGCCAAGCAAAGGGGACTTCCGGATGAAAATGCACTCCTTTCAAATCTAAACATTGGAGTAGCGACTTGGTAACGAAACTCAGGTTGCCACATTCCAATTCAGGCTGAAAACGTTTATTTAACCAGCCTGCTTAGCTACTCCGTAGCAAGGTTTTGGCCAACTATCTCTATGAACGTCTGTGAACGTCTGGGTGGTATTTTGTTTTGCAACCAGGTTGTCGAGGTTGCTGAGTAACTGGCATTGGATCGACTAGCGCATCTTTCTCACGAAAATTCCGAATTTCATTGACTTCCTAATAACTAAAAGCGCAACCCTCGCGTATTAAGTTCGGAATAGTTTTTTTTGACCGTCCAATGTGTGTTTATCAACTGGTACTATCGAACCGCTTCGTAAATCCCATTACAATCGTTCATCCACATCATTCCACTACCCGGCTGTGCAAGTGAAAATTGGCAGAATCCGGCAACTAAAAACGACATCAGCCCATCAGTTGGTCAGCAAGAGAGCCCAGAATCGCAGCTTTGTCTAGTCACCCGTGTCTGGAGGTGTGCGCCTGGGATCGTTCTGAAGCGTAATAGAAACTTGAGGTTGGTACCATGACAACCGACACCACGTCAAGTCTTCACTGCCTGGAAGAAAGAACGGATAAACTGTTCCATCTCGCACTACTTAAAGACTCCGTTATAAGAGGTAGCCAGGTTCGGAGGGTGACTCAGGATCACTTGTGACATTTGAGCGGCCAACAGTTGACAAATCATCACGGCTTATTTTAAATCTTTTGTTACTGCATGTCGGGTGCACATCCCAATCCAAGACCGATAAAGAAAACCGGACTAAACAAACCCCGACCGATTTGTCAACGAAACGAAGCCTGTGAAAAGAATCGACACCGCCCTCATTGACCTACGAAGGGCAACAGGTTTTGAGGATGGGAACAATATGAGCGAGTTTCTATAATAATTGTTGTGAAATGACACAATAAATTACTGGGAAACGGCAGTCATGCTCTCAGTGTAGAACATGTGTAGAACAAGCTTGTCATAAATGACATGAACGTCGAATATATAACCAGTTGCATGGGACTTGACCTTCGCATTAAGTCCACGGTTTGGCTGCACTATTTGAGTACTTACATGGAACTGAATTCACAATTTGGAACCTGCAATCTATAAGAGTAGATAGACCCGATGGAAACTGAACCCCTGGAAAAGAAGTACTTTCTGTGAGATACGCAACTGGAGTCCGAAGGCAGACAAGCGTTTTTGTGTGTGTGTGAAGAAATGAAACTTTGACAGATCGCTGCAGATTGTGGTACTGTTTACACTGGTATCCATTAGCACTGGCTGCAGTTTATTGGCGCGGCATAGCTAGCCTGCTACCTAACTGGGAACTCCCGGAAGACAAATCAAACGATCACGATAGTTGCTCGACATGCCGGTAAATCTAATCACGTTACTAGAGCACGTTCGCCTGTTCAGACGTGAGAATCCAAGTGCGTCCAGCGGGCGCTGGTGAAGTAGTTGTAACACGCTCACCCTAATGAGAGCGAAAACTGAATCCACTTATTATGTCTTCTGGTGAAGACTCAATCGAATAAACGTGATGGATTACGATTACCGGAGCAAAGTAATTTTGGATCTATTGATTTTTTTGAGTCAAGTACAATAAATTGCTCCGACCCATGAATGCGAGAATTACCCGATCGGGTTTGCAGTAGGTCAGCAGGGCGTACATCTTTTGTGGTAATTTCCTGGGCAACTGGCGCCCGAAGGAAGGTTAAACAAAGTGACAGTTTGACTCTTGGAACCTAGGGCGCATAGGGGCTCAATGGACTTGTCTGTCAATCCCATTGAAGGTGAACTTCTTGTATATTTCACCAAATCGTGTTTCTGGGAATTCGAGCTACAAGAAAAGCATACATTTAAAATTTATACAAAAGACTTATCAAGTAATGCTCAATGGCGACTGAGTCGGACTACCCAGGAAACGATAGTAGAATTCCAAGTTTTCGGGCCGACGGTGAAGAACACGGACGCAAAATCAACCATTCTATACGAGTAAATATCATACTCCTATCATGCTACCCGATTCATTAACACATGGCATACAGACATAGGTTACTCAAGATGAAATGAACTGCACTCACCAAAGCCATCGTCAACTGGACCTTCTCCATCGGCTACGAGGCACCTTGTCCTTCCGACGTTGATTTGCCGATTTATATACCATATTAGGAAGTAGCCAGACAAACCGTCTTTGTATTCTTCCGGAAGTAGATCGAAGTCCCAGTCCATATAGAATGTGATATTACTGTAGTCGGGCGAATATTCGTATGAGCAGTTGGATAACAAACCGCGCTCCCAAGCTCCGGGAGATAGGCTTCGTAACTGGCATGTGAATACATCAAATAAGATTTGTAGTCGTGATCTACGTTTACAATATTTTCAGTAAGGTAAGATAACAGAAGATAATCCCAGAATATCCGAAACCTACTGAGACCCCCAAACTCCACTAAAAGCCTATCAGAGAACCTAGATCAAGGTCAAACAGTGTCCTTCAAAACAGTGCGGGGACGTTTTTATCTTTCACACTCGCTTGTTTGAAATAAAGCCATTCTGTTCATTGTTGGGGAGTCTGTTTCCAGGGGCAGGGACAGAAGTCAGATATAACAGATTGGCGACGGGGATGTGCATATATCAGATATGATTAGCAGTCGTGATGCACGTTTACTTATCGTATATGTATATATATGTAAATGAGAATAATATTTTCATTGTTAAACCCGTATTCAAAATTTCACTAAGTGCTACACCATATCCAGCAACATACTTGCTATTTACCAGTAATCACAATCGAACTTGATTAGTTTGGCGGAGTGGTTGGTCCTCACTCAGACTTATCAGACATATTCCTATGAATGAACATATTAACTACCCAGAGATCCACTATGGATCTGTTGGACGATATGGGCATCTGACTTGCAGACGTTTCGTCTCCATACGAGGATACACCATGATTTCGCAGTTCAATGAACACATCCTATTTGATTGCATTAGCTTATATTTCATTTGAATGCTATCTGTTATCTCTCGACGTAATTTGCTAGTTATGCGGGAGCATTCCTCTCAATTTCTCTGTTCCGTTTGTCATGCTTTTTACATTGTGTCTTGCGTTTGTTTGAGTAGATTGGCCACCCAAATATCCTCTATTTTTAGTAGTTTATTCCCCCTTTTTGTTTGGCCCCAGTCTCGGTTTGCATTGCTTTGTCGTGTGATCCTCTTGGAATCGATTGGTTCGTTGTGCCGCTCTATTTTCTCCATTGTATCGACTGGTGTCCCTGCATCTGGCGGTAATTAGTTACTTTGGTTCATTGACCGGGTGGCTCTTCCAATCAAATTGTTGTGTCCGTTTGAATCGGGCTCTCCTGCTTCTTTTACGAGTTCTCCTTCTGGCTGCTTGAGCATTTCAGACCTCTGTGATTCTGGTGTTCGCTGGCCCTTAGTGGTTAATGAATAGGGTGAAGTTCGACATGTTTGTTGATTGCTTTTCGGTGGAGTACCACGCTTCCATGCATTCACGCTTTTTCTTCATTCTTGCTTGAGCAAATAAGGGAACGCCGCTCCAGCCGAACGCGAACTGTCCTTCGTGATCTTAGTGAACGGAGATGAGAGAAAATCGATCGTGTCTTTTTGTAGCTAGCTTGTGTTCGTGCATTCTGGTGGAAAGCTTCCTTCCCGTTTGTCCCATATATCGATTGTCACAGTCCTTGCATTGGATCCTGTATACGACATTGTTCTTCAGCACTGGATGTAATTTTCCTTTTGGTTCCGATGGTGTTCACGGGTTTGCAAGCAATCGTCGTATTGTGCTGTTGTAGGAGCCTTGCCGTCATTTCTGCGGTGTTTTCGATGTGTCGGAGTGTGACTTGTTTGCTTCCATTTTGTGCTGTTGCGTAGATCACATTTGGCTTCCTAACTGATCTCCAGGTGAAATTCCTTGGGTATCCGTTTTTGGTGATCTCTCCTCTTATAGTGAGGAAACATTTGCAAGTCAATTACTGAGCTCGGCGAACAGATTAACACGCACCTTAAACTTAACCGGAGCTACCAATATTTCGACACCTTACAAACCCGGAGTTCTTTTGCCGCATCATTACCTCTTAAGGAATCCCACCTTTAGGAAACACAGAAAGTAAATAGCTCCAACCTACCAGTAGGTGGTCTGGACATGTTCTGTATCACTGACCATAAGGTTTACCAGATTACACTTGCTCTTACAGTATAGAATGCCTTTTAGTGTTCCAACTTGTCACCAAAGCCTTTATGAGGCAACCCTCTAATGGATTTGCTGACAGGTTGTCGGAATGTCACCTCTGCAATGGCGCTGAAAACCAGAGACGAGATAAAGTATTATAAGTCATTGCTGACACAATTCACATCAAGATTATTTATATTCTCACTGCAGTAGAGGAGACTTGTAAAGCAGATTGTGTTCCCAGTTCTATTCATGTGAATGTCAACTAGTAACTGAGACGTAATCTTGTGGTTTAGCCTTTCCCTGTATAGTAGAAACAAGCGAGATGAAGTACGGAGCCCGAAGTGCACTGGCAAATATCAATCTTATGTGTCATACATATCCATGTCCGTCATGATAAATTCTGTTGGTTAAAACCCGGTTATTAGACGGTAGAATTTTGGCTAAATTTGGGGGAATAATCTAATAATCGATTAAATTGTCAGCCAGTTTTTAAGACTGAGCGTAGACTCGGAAAAACAAAATTATTTGGGCTATTTTTAAAGCACATTAAGATTTATGACGAAATAAGGGAAAATATTTAACTGAAAATATTTCAACATATAGAGTTCTTTTTGAAGAAATGTCCTCACAGTTGATGTGATACTTAGAGCCCCTTGTTTTGAGGGACGTTTCAAAGCGTAAAGCTTATTTTTTCAAGTGTCTTTCCGAAAGGATTCTTGCACAGAAATACTCGCGTCAATTGTTCTTTTCCAAGGGATTTCAGTACATCCGGTATCCAGAACGGCTGTTCCAATATTTTAGTGTTAAATTTGGTATATAACACCGCCCCAAAACCACCATTGGATTGAAATATTTTATTGAATGATCCATTTTTTGACGCCGTTGATACACAAATTAAAAGATGTTATGCATCACCTTCACACCGTAACATGCTTCAAATACTGGAGAATTTTTCTATTGGCAATTGTGTTCAAAAAATTTACTCCTTCCTCAGACGATACTACTACTAAGGTTATCGAAAACTCCTGGACAACGACTTCACCGGACTTCTTAGGTATACTGTTTTTCCAAATATTCACCAGTCTCATTTCGCACTTTACAATCAAATTTAACACATCTGCAGACAAATGTTCAGCCAAGACAGTCAAAATTCAGAATAATAACTCGGTTCATTGCTTGTGACCTGCCCAGGAATATTTCCTTAAATGAACAGCAGGACCACATCATACAGACCGACGGTCTTTATCCATCATATTCACTTTGAGTTTATTCGAAAAAAAGAGATTCATCTGATTCTCATATAGGAAACTACTCACAATGTTGTTGGAAACTCTTCGACACCCCAAGAGAGATTCATTTGAGTCTTCCGTCGAAACCAAATTGATTTGCAAATGAATGTATTTGTCGAAATTCATCTGATATTTAGCTCGGCTGCCAGGCGACACTAACTGTGATAAATACACTCATTTGCATACCAGTTAGGTTTTGTAAGAAACTGGGGTCCAGCTGAATCTCTCAACATAATCTCTGATACTTTGTGGATCGCGTTCGTTGGCACTGGTTTATTTGCTTAGGAGAGATGGAGATTCAGCTAGGTTCCAGGCGAGTCTTCCGTCGATACCAAATGGGTATGCCAGTGTGTGTATTTGTTGAATTCGGGTTTAAGTAAAACCCAATCGCTCTGTCCCGGAGTACTCTTTTGGCTAAATGTGCGTCGTTCTCTGAATGCCAACAGTCTGGGGAAAAATACTCGGCTTGATTTAAATCATGGATGGACTACACTGGCGTCACAACATTGGCTGGCTTATTTTCACTTATTTCCGTGACGCTGTTTTGAAAGGCCAAGTTTGGAGGCTCGCATTTCGAATGCCCTCAGCGATTTAATATTTATCTGATTAGTAGCACTGCATTGGTGGACGAAAACGTGGCCACAAAAGAATCATCGTTTGCCACGACAGACGAAACTGATATACTTATTTGTACCGAAATTATCTACCCCTGTAAAACGCACAATCACAGTAAATGTGACTGTTAATTTACAAAAGTCTTTTTAATTCGCATAGGCTCCCGATGGAAGCATTTTCATCACAACTTTAATTGCACACACTGCGAAAAATCTAAATAGTCGACTTCTGCGCTCAAGTGCCTCCAGTAGTTTTTGAAGCATAAAAAATATTTTTTCGAATAAAATAGTGGGAAACTGCCTTCTTTCGTTTGACAATTATGCGCGTTTCAAACGCTCATAGTAATGGGCCAAATGAACTGTTTTGAGACCCCTACACGATTATAGATAAAATAATATTCAGCATTCAAGTGAAATCACATAGGTCTACAATCGATTTTGTGGCATTTCTTTCAGCCAACATGAGGCGCTAGTTTGAGCGTGACAAAGCGTTCTTCGCTGCAAGTGTTGAGCGCCCAAAATGAGGTAACTGATGACAACAGTAGGTTCATGCCAAAGTGTCCAATTATTGATGATGAGCAAGTATTACCGCAACCGCGAAGAACTTACTTGTTGGTTCGGTGCGCACTGAATTGAAGAAAAGCGAGAGGTAAATCGCGTTAGGGGCTATCCTTGGGGTGTACATTCTCTCATCAACATCATTACAATTCAAACATATTACTCCACATTCCGTTGTCTCCAACTGCGGGTTTTCGACTTGCGTCTGCTTTCAGCGGGTCGCGTGTCTCTTCTGAGAAACCCTGTTGTGACCTAACGCTTCAGGTGCGTTTTTTACTCACTTGATATTTCTTAATGCGGTGATATGTGGAGGTATCCCGAATGTAAGAAGCTCAAGTATTATTATTAATCAAAACACCTTCCAGGTTCCGCAAAGTTGCAGACCGCATGCGGCTAAAAATGTGTTTATAACTCACAAATAGGTTGGATAAGTCGCGGAATATATGAGGTCATCAAAACCGGCATCTCACAAAACTCCGATGGGATTCGAACCCACGACCTCCTGGCTGGTAGTTTGAAAAGATAACCGTTTGCCCATGAGTGACCGATGATCATCAGGACAATTTCGTGCCAGTTAAATGGGGATATCTACTTCGGAATTGCCTACTCTGGATTGCCCACGTCCAGTTCGACCGATTCGGGCAGTAATTTCTATGAAAAACTGTTCACTCGAAGAAACATTATTGCAACTTCAAACTCAATAGGATCAGTGTTTTATACCCAAAAGCGAATTGCTCGGCATATGGATTATTCCACTAAGCTCACCAGGCTACTGGCTACTGGCACACACATGTGCAGCCAGCCACCTGATTATTGTCTTCATATTGTCAGGTGGAATTAATGGGTCTTTTTGCTTTCGAAGCTTTTGGGGATTCCCAGTCTTATAGTAGTTTTCAAAAATACAGAATTTTCAGGGTCGATGCAAACAGTCCCACATGCTTGAGTACATGCGAAAGAACCTATTCACATGAGTAGTTTTGACAGACTTTTACGATATAATTTGACCGTTTTCTTACAAGCTCGTCATGAAGCGCGTAAAGCCAAATACTAATGTGAATGGAGGATACTTTCTGCCCGGATTACCTTTTTAAACACCTTGCTCACTTGTCTCTATGCCTGTTGTGGTTGGTTTGTACTACTGGCAAAAGTGAGTAGGACTGTCGTGCAGGGAGTGTTGGTCGAAGTCAACATGAATAAACGAAACAAGAGAGAAATATGTCCTCGCTTAAACAACATGATTCGTCAACTCTGGACTCTGAATGACGGCTCAGGGACTGGTCAAATAATGGCCTGCCTAACATGTTAAGTGGAACCGAACATCAGGTGAAGCTATCGGACAATTTTCGGTTGACCGTACGCAGTTACAGGTTGGCAGATTTTCCATCCATAAGTGCACGTGCAAACACACGGATATTAACATTGAACAGGAACACAAGTCCATAAGTAGATATTGATGAATCGTTCGAAAAACTTTTTCTTTGCGTACAATTAGGCTATTCGCTACACGGGAATAAGCGGGAATAATATCCGATTGTTGAAATAATCTTTGCGGCTGTTAGTTACTAAGTTGTGCGGCAAAAATTACCAGCATCTATATGCCGCGCATAACGGAGTTTATTTTGACAACAAGAGTAGTGGAGCACGGAAAAAAAACGATCAATTATGCGGCACAATGCGACCCGCAGTAATATGCCAGTATTGCACAAGAAATACGTACAACTCGGTTCTGCATTCGGAGATTAACGAACTCAGACACTCACCCAAACTGGCATGCAGCACAACCAACGCAACGAAGTGGAGACACAGTCTGATGTTGTCCATGACGTTCACTTACTGTCCAGCTTGTTCACGCACTTGAAATATATACCGACATGTAGTTCGCCGAGACCTGTTCCAGAAACTAGTTGCTTACTGCAGGATATTTGCCTGGCAATAGCACGCATACTCCGTAGCTTATTTTCGTGAATGCACTGATCGAGATATTATTGCGCGAACTTGACTGGTAGCCAGTACAGTTCATGCAGAGTCAAAAAATGACACCTGCTAATACACCGACCGATATGAGACCCGTTTTGCGTGCTTGCATTGATCACAAGAAACATTGAGTCACGTCGGTGCTGGTGAGAGTACATGTGTGTGTGGAACTGATGGTTGTACGTGGGATGGGATACTGCCAGGGCGCCCAGACCTAGGCAGGAGGACGGTTGAGGTCATCAATTAAATCATTTCTCCGGAAAACCTAAACGCAAGGTGTTTGGTGTAAAACCATCATAGCAGTCGATATTTCTAAAGGGCGAGTAGCCAGACATGTTCCAAACTCGATAAATGTTCCGTTGGAGGCCAAGGAGACTGGGGTGGTCAGACCTCTACCCACTGACAACGCTGGTATGGCAGACTCTTTGAGTCGCACACGTACACTCCCCAGTGTGTGTGGGTTTTGGATGTGTTAAATCCGTCACACGGCGGTAGGATTCAATCTGTTCGTGAGTGCTGTATTGCGTTGAGTCAACTTTTGATCCTTTTTGCGACTGGATTCCTCAAATTAAGGGACAGCAAGTTTGAAGGTGCCTCTCTTAAATGCTTTGAGGGTAGCGGTCTTGTAAAATACTTCAACCTATCCAGTCGGAAATCCTAAATTAATAAATCAAAGCGACGTACATGGTAAAAGCTTTTGTGTTCCACGACATGTATAATACTATGAAGTTTACAAATGTGTGAGTATGTTTACAAGTGTCAATGGCCTGCACCCCAACGCCAGCTACCCATTTCATCTGAGGGTTACACTTCACAAACGGAGGCTAACGCACCATGGTCGACAATATGATTGTGATGGATTTCGTGTCGTATGCTTCGTTTCCGGTAAGGCTACTTACGCATGGGGAGAACCCATCCACTGTAGACTGCCCCGGGTGTGCAACAGTTACAAGGCCTATTTGGAAGTACTCAGTTGAACGGGTGTCCCCTAGGATGCCTAAACTGCTGGTCGGTTCTGGTGTAATTCTGTGGTTGGCTCGATCGGTGTCATCAAACCTTGTATTTATGTGGGTTGTAGAGGCTTCAATTACATATTTATCTTCAAAATGTGTATAGTGAGCATCGGAGTTATCGGTCCAATTGAACATTAGTTTAATTCGATAATGCTTGATCTATAATAGCACTTGTAGAACAATTAAACACCAATGGAGGTGGCCAGATCTCTCATACAACTTCGATACTCACGCTCCAATATAAACAAGCTCAGGAATCATATATTTAGGATGCTCAGCGTGATGAGCCAAATGTCAGTTTAATTGCTATCGGGTGTTTCTAGAGCACGTTAATGTGAACGGAGCAGATGTCGAAAAAAAGACAACTACGAACCGGTGACATATTGGATGAGCTCAAGATTGAGTTTTAACTAGCGAAGACTCGCTAGTTACACCCCTTATTCGATGGACCTTATCGCGTTTAGTGCCAAACTCTTGCTACAAGTAAACGCACTTCAAGAGGATTCTCATTGTAACTTTGACAAGTTACACATCGTAGTCTTTTTTGCACTCAATTTGACCTAGTTTCTTTACGACAGGTGTCAGAATCGAAAAGCTTCCAGTTTAAAAAGCTTGTTTTTATCTCGTCTGAAGAAAGCGATTAACAGGCGTGCCAGCGCTCGCTAACGTACACACATTATGTCCTTCTGACTGGCTACCATTTTGTGAATAAATGCGCAGGAGGTCTGGTGGAACTGGTAAGCCACTTCTCCTTGATAGCAGGATATAGAAGCTTCCTTTGGAAGGGCCATATAATAACAACTCTTCGAGTCATTCAAATTGCCTCTCTTATACTTTGTGGCTTTAACAACTGACGAGCCATACTGTGAATGTCATCTTTCAGCTGAATTGCCCAAGAAAAACTTATTCAAAATTCACAAGGCATTCACCAACTGAGGCCTCTGAGTAGACATCATTCGGGATGCGATTTATCCGAGTTGCAGGTCTCTCACACACACTTGCGCTCCGTCGTCACTATGGTCCACTTATATGGTACTCCATGGTACTGCATGTAGATTGAACAGTTGAACAAGACCATTCACACAGTACATGACGGAAGATTTGACGTTAACTGACGCAGACAAATGCGGATGATTCTTGGAAATGAACAGAATTCACGGACAGCAGCGCCAGCTTACTGAGAACGACAGTGTGTCATGGTTTGATATCCGATCCGTAATAAAGATCATTGGACATTTCCATGTGATCTGAAAGCGTGGTTAGAAATTGACAGAAAATAACACATTAGTTTATTGAGGTTCCCGATACGGGACTGTGAGTGACGCGTACGTTCGACACCCCCCGAATATCGAAAGGAAGAATTGGGTTTGGAATTCTACAGCATTAATTACACAAAGGTAAGCAAATGCAACCAACAAACCTCACTTGTTCACTTTCGTAACGTCAACACGTGCACAGGTCGGTCACTGACCGGCACAATGCACCATCAACGTCCGCACGCCAAACAACGGCAAGCGGAGTGTTGGCTCAGTAGTTGGGCTTCAGTCCTCCATTCCGAAGTCAGTCTCGTGATTCTCACACGAAACTCATGAGAAAACAACTCAAGGGAGGCTAAGCAAACGGGACACGAACGCGCATGGGTGGGTAGGCCAGCAGCGTACATTCACACACAGACACACTAGTTTCGGACGGGATGGCCTTTTCGCAAGGTGAGTGGCGGGTACAAATAAGCAGAACAAGTCAAGGTTAAAAGTACAGAGGGGAACTATCACGACGTCAAGTTAGATTCAATAGAGTTACTACACTTACACACATGGAGTAGAGTGGACTGTACAGAATATTTCATTGGTAACATGCAAATGGGGGAAAATTTTTGAAGCATCGCTCAGTGTGGGCTAGACTGTTTGTTGCTGGTCTTTTCGTAAATACGAAGCATGATGATGATAAGTATAATGTATTTACATTTGATCGTGAACGTTCCAAACACACAAAGATAAATTCAACGTGATGCGTACACACTTGGACATCGGGCAATCAGATAGGGTCAGTTAAGAAGGGTGACGCTCAACACACGCTCACTACCCATTCACGACGCGTTGATCTACGAAGACTGTCTTTCGTACAAGTCGGCGAACAGTCGGCTTCTACTGAGCAGCCGTATGAGCTTCTCCGGGTATGAGATTCCTCTGACTCTCCACAAAAGATAAATTAATGACAAACTCAAGATTACTGAATCCGCCAACCATGCCGGCAAGCTGCAAAGTTATCTTCCGAAGCTTGGACAGGCTCTGATAAGTGATGATGTATATAAACCTCCAAATGAGCTCCGAGTTCTTTCGAGAACATTTATTCATTTCAGGCAGTCGGCGCTATCATCCATATGGTGGTTCCGCTTTTCTGAAAAAATATCCCGTGAAATATTGAAACCGGTATGAAAGTTCATACAAGCTCATTACACTTAGTTTATATGTACTAAGTGCGCATAATTTTGGGTGCTATAAAAACTGATAGAACTCGCTTTCCTTCGTATTGGGCGAGTTGAACATACAAGTTAAAAACAAATTGCGTGATTGTGTGTGGTGAACAGTTGGCTGTGTTGGCCCTGGAATAAATATTCGGATGTGTTATAAAGACCTCACCAAACCAGAGGCTATTGAAAGTAATTTTGGACCCCACACGGAATGATTGATACCCCTCCCCACGTCCCACATATATAGTCACGGGTTTGAATATATAGACCTCATGAATACATCCATCACTTTATCTCTTATCGGATTGGCCGTGTATCTATCTATCTATCTATCTATCTATCTATCTATCTATCTATCTATCTATCTATCTATCTATCTATCTATCTATCTATCTATCTATCTATCTATNGATAGATAGATAGATAGATAGATAGATAGATAGATAGATAGATAGATAGATAGATAGATAGATAGATAGATAGATAGATAGATAGATAGATAGATAGATAGATAGATAGATAGATAGATAGATAGATAGATAGATAGATAGATAGATAGATAGATAGATAGATAGATAGATAGATAGATAGATAGATAGATAGATAGATAGATAGATAGATAGATAGATAGATAGATAGATAGATAGATAGATAGATAGATAGATAGATAGATAGATAGATAGATAGATAGATAGATAGATAGATAGATAGATAGATAGATAGATAGATAGATAGATAGATAGATAGATAGATAGATAGATAGATAGATAGATAGATAGATAGATAGATAGATAGATAGATAGATAGATAGATAGATAGATAGATAGATAGATAGATAGATAGATAGATAGATAGATAGATACAGACACGGCCAATCCTATAAGAGATACAGTGATAGATGTATTCATGTTGTCTATATAGTCAAACCCGGGACTATATATGTGGGATGTGGGAAGGGGTATCAATCATTCCGTGTGGGGTCCAAAATTACTTTCAATAGCCTCTGGTTTGATGAGGTCTTCATAACACATCTGAGTATTAATTCCAGGGCCAACACAGCTAACTGTTCACCACACACAATCACGCAATTTGTTCCAAACTTATATTTTCAACTCGCTCAATATGATGGAAAGTGTGTTCGAACACATCTTTAAAATAGCAACAACTCCGGTGAGAAAACATATCCACAGCTGGGTGACTACATGCAGCCTGATTAGTGGAAAAAATAAACATTCTGTATGACGATTTCAAGGATTACCCTATCTACGGTATCGTTTGATTACTCCAGCCCTAAAAATACTTCTGGAAATCATGATTGGTCGGCTTCCGAAAAAGATCTGCCCGTTGAACTGCAGTTGCCAACGCAGTACAAATGCCGTGTTTGGTCAGCACGCACCAAACCAACTGCAGTGTTCTGGTCGACGCTGTCTCTACTGCCTCTCATCAAGAAGTGCCAGGAAACGCATTTTCAAGTTTGCTCAGAAGCTCACCCGAGATGGCTGCCTGTTGGGATATGATCCCCTGAGGGTGCAAGCATGCGCACTGCTTGCATGCCAGTATACCGGATTTCAAATCCACGCATTGCCTAGGTTTTGCGTCACCTATGCGTTCTAATAAGACCACACTGCTTTACACATTCCGATAGGCTAACCGGTATAAATATGTTCAAACCGGAGCAGAGTATTGCTGGCACCAGGAGCATGTAAATAAACCATCCAGCTATAGAACTCTTTCCGTGCCTAGCTGCCATGCCACCCGAAGGAAGCACGAGAGTTTGGATACTGCCAGGTTTCCCAAGCCTAGACAGGAGAAATCAAGGTGCAGAGGTCGGGTTGAAACCACGAAGCTTCCCGTGAGTAAATTAGCGCTGTAACCACTGAGCCGCCCTGGAGGATGTGACTCTCACTTACTCTTTCAGACATCCAAAACTAATCCATCCTCACTCCCTGTTTGTTTAAGACAGTGATGCACAACATCTCAACGGTTTTGGTCTCAACGGTCTCTAATCTCAACAGTCACTTTGGTTACTGAGTAACCCATCGCCCTCTAGCAACTGCCATTTTGAAGAAGTACTATTTATGCAAAACTGAAATTGTATTATCACAAAGGAAACTACTCACAAGGTTGCTGAAAACTCTTCGACAGCCCACTACCGGTTTCGCCCTTCTTGGGGCTCATCAGATAGGCGCAGTCCCCGAGTTTCCGTCAACCTTATGTTCTACTTGAAGTTGTATTAGTTTAAGCACTTTCATTCGCTGACAATGAACGGATAATTATATTACTGTCTGTATTTATCACAGTTGCTTGGCTACTAATCACAATATAAAAGACGATTGTGACGGTTGAACAGCCAGGCACTGATGAAAGACCTCTCTTACATCAACCCGAGTTCGACTGGGAAACAAGGCTTTTTTGCATCTGGGAGTATCCCAAATGGCAGCATGATTAAGTCGCACTTAGACAGGATAGGACACAGCTCATCCGTCAATCACAGAATCCACATCACATGGTCACGTGCTGTTTCCTCAGGCAAAAGTGACAGTCTTGTGAAATTGTTCTTTACCTGAGTTACTTGTAGATTGTTGGGGATGTGAGAGTTGAAAATTTCCCCGTGGAATTTCGTATTGCACGTTTGTCTCAATAAAGCCGAGGCGTTAAAATTGCCTCAGGGATGGGTCAAAGGTCAATGTGAGCCGAAAGAGAGCAATGTGAGTGAGGTGGAGTAACACTGCGGCCGATTTGGCAAATAGGTTCTTTGAACCGTGGTGACTGTTAGTGTTCCGAGATGGGAGACAAGTGATTTTGTTAACAGACACCGCCGGATTATAACCATTCTCATGAAATTCTGAGATTTTGAGCTATGATTGCTTGGTTGCAAACAGTTGAGACTACGCCTGGTAGCGTATGGTAAACTTGTTAGCTTATCTAATGGACAACCAAGCTTTAATTTTATGCACCCAATCAGCTGATTGCAGTTTAATGTACTCTCAGTCTGTTGGACCAATGGCATGTCAACTAATTCGATATGAAATACCAATCAAAGAAGATAGACGGCGTGTCCACAACTGCAGTCTCATTGATTGCAGTCAGAACCGAAATGCAATGTGTCGAATTGGTACTGATCATGATTGTACTCTGGGTTATCTTAAATTTAGGTAAGTAAGTTTGTTTTTTAACGAATGATGACAATGCAGGAGCAGATGGTCTGTGTTGAATTTCCTCTCCCCTGACGGGCGTAAGAAGCACTCAGTGTTGTATGTTATGGTGTGTTCTACGGATTTGGTCAAACCGAGCTAGACACACTACTCACACGTAGTAGTATATTATATAGCTATTCATGATGTTGGTCTGACCGTACTACAGCAGTTTCGGCTCAATTGACAAACTGTACCGCCAAAGGACGGGTATATCAAGCAAAAACTTGTAGGTAACAAGCAAATTTGCTCAGAATCTTGGCTGGTAGAGAACCACGAATAGCTTTGGGTCACCGCAGACTGTCGTTGGCAAGAAACAGCCGAGAAAACTAAAAACATCATTTCAGCACAAAATTGTATGGCGTTTCGTGTGTGATCACCCAGGAGCGTTCAGGATGCGCCCACCCTGCATGCAAACGTGCGGATGTCAAGTCTTCGCATTGCCCGACGGTTCGTATCACCGATGGTTTCTAAGAGAATATTTATTTGGACGGAATGTAGCTCCATTTATCAATTAATCAAGGAGTCTACATCACGTGCTTACGTGTTCATTGATCGATTGCTCAAGTGACGACTACTTAGATGGAAATTTCACTAGTTTACTTCTCGCTAAAAGCTACTTAGGAGCTGCTCTGAGCTGATCACCTCACACTGCCAACAGTGTGTATGTAGCTCACCGAATTTTCACCAACCGAAATTAAACTGTGCGCACGTGGTCAAGTGCAAACATCCACAAAGTACGTTGTTGTCCTATTCCAAGAGAATACACTACGATATTTTGAACACTGTACCACTTGAAACGAAATGAGGCTTTTAATGGTAAATCCATTTGAGGAATATCCCCAACAAGTGGCTTCAGCTGCGTCTCTCGTGGAAACCAACCCGTGTGCAAATGAGTGTAGTTCCCGTATGGCAAACATTTTTATTCAAGTAGAACGTTTAGCTGACGGCACTTCTAGGAAGATAAAAATCGGTTGTGGAATGTCGAAGATCCTTCGGCTGTATTGTGGGTAGCGTGCTTCATCAAAGAAAAACGTACAAGGCTGATGGTATTCACCCAACTATAAATAGTGGTCTCCGTTTTACTTATTCTGACAGAGAGCACATTTGGTGAGTTCTGTCTGGTAGCAGACGACAGGCCAAGCTAAATGATGTTTAGGGTTGCGTTAGTTTGCCTTATCGTAGAGTTAATTTTCGATTAGATTGTAAACGCTAACACTTTTCATCCTCAACTCTGCAGCACTTTGCTTTTTCAAATAACACAACAAACTCGTCTGTTGTTTTGAAGGATACTATGAAGCACACCTCAAGATAAACCCCCTCAAAGCAATGCTTTCGAAAACCTAGCTATACCCGCCTGTAGAAATACTGCACCTCTATGCTTCATTATAGTTCATTTCTTACTCTGCCAGGACTGATATTATGGTAAAATTAATTGGCATATCTGACTAATAACCAGATTTATATCCGCTGGAAAGGATAAATTTCGGGTGGAATTCCGCGGCACCGCTACTTTGCTCTTCTGCTTTTCTTAAAAAAACAGATAAGTAATATACCTATATAGCTGGGGTAATATGTATATATATATATATATATATATATATATATATATAGTCAGCTTGTATTTTCAAAACTCATCAGTGGTGGGCATATTTCTAGCGTTCAAAAGGAACAAAAGTGAGTTTTGTCGGTTTCCATAAAGCTTTCTTGAAACATCCCTGTCTACTACTTATGGACTGATTAATGAAAAATACTAGACATGCTGTGGGATAATTTTATGGGTTTCCATATCCAGGAAGTCGTTTGAACAGATCAGCTTTGAAACATACACACTCAATTTGTGAGGGGCGGCCATTCGGGATGCATCTGTCGGTCAAATAGCAGGTATAAATGCAGCTGCTTGCATTCCAAGTGTCTGGACTCCAAAGCCTCGCATTGCCCAGTAATCAGGGCTTTCGTCTACAACAATTCTACCCTTTCCGTGTGTGTGTTTCAGTCTTTTCTAATCTGTCAAATGCTTTCTTGCTTCTTATGTACAAGCTAACGGCTTGTTAAAACAAATAAACAGGAAAATCACAAAATCTCACAACCTGACCGATAATCCCCTAGCAAGTTTGGTCAGGCGATACAAGACACTTACTGGCTCGTGTTTCGAGGAGCCGGACAAACCAATCACATCGGTTAAACGTGAATTCATTTGCCCGTACACATGTGACAATTGATTTGCGTCTAACATGTGCTACTACACTGTTGATAACACACTCACCTTACATGTCAGGTATTCATGGTGTGAATCCGGCACGGCCAAGGGTGTGCACTCCCGATGGGTTCTACTAAGAGTGAAACTCGAGTGCAGTTCTTTCAAATTTGTTTTCGATAATTGCACGAATGGAAGTTCCCTAGTATAGGCAACCTCAAGGGAAACACAAACGACAACATCAGGTCAGACGATGGTGAGAGATCTCGCTAATATCGACCCATGAGTGACTGTGGAACAAAGTCCGTTAGCATTTGGCTGCATGCGAAATACTAACAACGGTAAAAGGACAGTCGTCCACCCATGATTTCAGTGAGCTCGCGTAAAGATTCAACTGGCAGTGATTGAACATCTACGTGCTTCCTGCAATAGACCACAGTGAAGTACTCTCCCCACATAATTACCAACAAAGGAAAAATTGATTACTTAAACGCCGTCAGTAGAGTGACTGATTTAGCGAGGATGTACCCCGGGGTAGCCAGCACATGTATTCGGCGAAAAATTAGAAGATCAATTTGCCCCAAAATTCTAGATAATTGTTTTGTGTGGCCTTGGCAAAATGAATCGCCCTAGTCATCGGACAGAATAGTATTTAATAAATGTGGCATTGAACTCCCACAACTCGTGTTAGGTCTCACAGTTTACTGGTTCTGGCGTCATCACAGGAACTAATCTATTAAAATTGATCTCTACTGAGCTAGGGTCTCTTTTGAAGTAATCAAACCAGCCCGTTGGAACGGTGCTTCTAGATCTCGTAAAACACCCACCGCATCCAAACTGTGACAAACCGTGTAGTTAACGTTGTGTAGATCACGTTGGTGGACCAAGGTCCTTTTAGCCAGTCACAAATTGAACATCACTAAGAATCGGGAGCTCCGAAATGACCGCAACCCTGCTTCTGATTGATTACCAGCAAAAATAGAAGTTCAGGAGGACCTTCATCAACAGCACACGTCATATGTTTGTTTCCTGGGTAGAACTGAACTGAACTGGCAGGCTGGAATGAAACGCACCATTTATCGACCAGTTGACCTGACTAGTTAAACATTATTCCGCGTGTACAACGCCAATGTTTGCAGTCCGATGATACGGTCTGATGATACCGAGCAGTGAGTCAGTATAATTGTGGCAACGCAGGTCGTAAGTCCAGTTCACCAGTGAGCCTCTAGTTGTGCGATGTTGCACTGTAAAGAAAAGATCTCAAGGTAATTTTACAGGGCATTACTGTGCAATTCAGTAAAAATGACAGGTGCAAGTGCACGCACCAACCTCAACTGAGAGACGCAATGTAATCAGTAACCTCCTACTAACCGACTGGGTGGTCTACCAAATCAACCGGTCAGGACATTTGCTTCAGGTCACATCGATGCAGCTGAATAAGGACACCCGTTTAGATCACCGATGTCAGTGCTTGCGAGGTTATAAATCGAGATATCAAAACTGGGAAAAAATGTTATGGGATAGTTCAAGATTGGAAAGGGGACAAAATGTCATCAACCTGGGTACTTCTTGCAGTTTGGTAAAGGACGTTGTGTACAAGTCTCCGAAAATTTTCAAGCACAAAGCGACACTAATCGGTCAGGTATGAAACTATTAGATGAGCATTTTCTAAATTGCCTTGTCTGGAATTTGTTTAAACATGTCAGGTAAAAAAGCGCTCCAAACAGGTCAGTAAACCAGGTCTGATAGACCGCCTCTACCGGTAACAGAGCGCGCCTACTGTCCAAAACTTTGCCCGTAACGTTTCTAACTCCTGATACGTAACTAGGACCAGGCGATTCACGGTCAGAAGACCAAGGGATCACATTTTTACCGAAAATGTTAACCCAATGTCTCTGCACAATCCCTTAGAATCTTACAAACTCGTTAGCACTCCATGTGTGACACTGGTTTACTTAGGTTTCTTCGGGGTATTTACGTACCACAAATGGTTGCCCGATGTCATCAGAATGCATATTACGAAGATTTTCGCTGATTTATGGTGTGTGTTAACCATCAGCCTCGTTAAGAAAACAACCCTAACGCCATTCAGTATCCGTCGCCTAATACACCACCCCTTGAAATCCAATATCACATGCGTCTATCAGGCCAAAATCTTTGATGTTTTGACACACTATAATCGATAAGCAGACGGAAACAACGAGAATGTGTATGCTGCACCAATACGTGTGAATCAAGCCCAAAGACGACTCGGGGCACACAACAAGACAGGAGCCAATGTACAAACATCAGGTCCTCCTTGCTCCACATAAACGTCACGGGAATATGAACTGTCCACTTCAGACACCCGGCAGCTGAGTAAACGACTTTTTCAAATGTGATGCAAAGTCAGTCAGTTCGACCGAGCTGCAACAGCAAACAGAAAGTTGTTGTTATTATGATTTCGTCATGTAAGTGGAGTCAGTTTATTCTGAAAAGCATCGTATGACTATTCCAACCTTACTGGGAACCATCATCAGTGCGCGGCTATAGAAAATCCAGGAGGTTCGAACTTCCGACTAACTAACACACAACCGGCCACGAGCTGCTGATCGTCAGTGTGATTAACTCTCGCTGTGACAGGATATAGCTCCACTCATCCATCAGTCACGCAACTCACATCACGAGGTCACTAGTTGATTGACCGGTCTCTCGAGGGACGACTAGCTAGATGGTACTGCCACTCAATTGGTGGTTTTTTCTTACCAGAAGCTAGTTAGGATCTACTCTAAGGTGACCTTCTCACAATGCCAGCAGTCCGTATCTAGCTTACCCAGTTTTCATCAAAAATAAATCACGCGCACGTGGCCGAATACACACATATTTGTGAAATGCCTTGCTACGCTATTCCAAGAGAATTTAGTGTGATAACTTGAATACTGTACTACGTGAAACGTCAGATGGTCGTCAACTTGATAGATTAGATAGATAGATAGATAGATAGATAGATAGATAGATAGATAGATAGATAGATAGATAGATAGATAGATAGATAAACGATAAGTGGAGAGATTCACCTATGACAAATTCAAACAGGAGGTGGGCCTGGGTATCAACATCCCCGCGTGTGATGTGAAATTTCTTCAAATAGCCTGTCATTTAATGAGACCGACACAACATTTCCGCCAGCTACGTAACCACAGTGTCACCACTAACATTGACCCTGCGTGTATTTAGCTTGTATTTTTAGCCCATGATACGTGGATATATTTTTAGAGTTCAAGAAGAAGCAGAGTGAGTTTCAGCAGTTTTTTACCACTCTCACGGAAAAGCAACAGTCATGTTTAACATTCTGATCTACACTCCGATTGAAAAAATGAAGAAACCCGAGGCAGGATGATTTTGTGGGCTACCGTATCCATATAAACTTTCGAAAACTTCAGCTTTGAACGATACTGGCTTAAAGTATGACTGGCCGGCATCCTGTACGTATCTGCCAGTTGACATGTAGTGGTAAATACCAGAACACTTCCGTGTTACCAAACAGCAAAATACCTGCAATGTTCTGGTCGACGTTGACTACAACGCCTTTCATCAAGAAGCACTAAGACAGACCAGGGGAGAATTAACTACGCTAGCAACTTTTTACTTCATGAGTTTTTTACCGTGATATTATATTTAACCTTCTTGCCAACATGGAATATTTCCAACCAATTCTCGATATTCAGTTGGTAAGTTATTCATTCACTGAACTCCCTAAAATTTTAAGAAGAGGCTGAGAATATTGTACCAAATGGTTTTTTTGTTGCACATTAGAAGACTTGATAAATACTGAGACAATCAATCTTATCAGAAACAATACGAATATGAAAGACAGTTTGAGTTAAACACGAATCCCCAAACTCCGCTGCCAAGAACGCCATGTCAAGCATTATTTTTACCGTGACTTTTCATTTCGAAGTATTGTAATTCAAATTATCTCTGGTGTGCATCATTCATGATGCCTGTTTTTTTTGCCTTGCTTATCGTTTTTTCCTTGCTTTCAAAATCGACCTATTTAAACCCTAAGATAATTTGTTTCCTAACGCTGAGGGTAGTCGGATTCCCAGTTTCCCGGACGACCTACGTGAGCTCAGACTTTGACTGATGTGCACGTGACCAGAACAGATGACCGCATGCTGAACAGAAATCGATAAAAGTCAGATGGTTTAATTGCAGGCTAGCGAATTAGTGGTCCACATTAGTAACCGCACTCGTTCAGAAAGGTCAGGAAAAGAAGGCTTTCAAAACCAAAATACCTCACCTTAGCTAAATGTTTGCGCCGGGATCATTTAGGATTTTGCCAATTTCATCAGTCAGGCACACTTTTGTGTGGCACTGCTCAAAGAAAAAATAAACCTGAGAACTAGTCAAAACTTCCCTGAATGTCCCAATCATGCAGTCTCAAACGGCTTATACTGAGCTGGCAAAAACTTGAAGGTGTTCGTGTCCGGTCACTTTGATGTCACCTTACATGAAAAGACATGTACCATACCAAATCCCACTCATGCTTTATAAGTATCCAGTAGAAATCCCGCTGAAAGCCGTTAGGTTTTGTCAGTTTGGTAGGACCAGACTGCAGTCTCATCAGTGCAAGTGCGAAAGCAGTTGAACAAATGCATCATTTTACAGCTTTGATCCAAGCTCCATTTAGGGACGATACAAAAAGCCTACTCTAAGTTTATGATGGGTTATTTTTACTGACCGACTTGAGGTCTACTCATAGAATAAAATAATCGTTCAGCTGAAGAACCCTATTGGTGCCTAGGTGCAATGCCACCTGAAGGAAGCACGAGGGCCCTCGTGTTGCCCGAGCCTAGAAGGAAGCAGTCGAGGTTGGGTTCGAACACCGGACCTTCTTGTCGATAAGTCCGTACCTTAACTACGGAGCTACCTCAAGGCCTAAGATTTACTATTCCTGTACACAATCAAATGAGTGGAAAGGATACGGTTTGTTCAACACTTCCGGTCCGTCAGATTGTGAAGTTTTCCGTCTGGTCTAAACTTCATTTCGGTGCAAATCTGCAGCTAACTTGTCCGGCACGGAAATTTATCCTCGCGTTCCTTGCAATCGACCTTGTTTACCCTAGCCCCTAGCGCGTTCCCATTAAAATCCTGTTACTTACTTGCTCACACGTCAGCCCAAGTGGTTCCTGAAACTGGTGATCTCAAATGAATCAGATGTACTCCATCAGTCAGCTATTCCTTGCATTCTACCATTCTTCTCTATACTCACCATCACCATCATCGAGGGTATGATATCAGTCTTCATCACTGATGCTTCGCTGCCGTACAAACATGATTTATTTGAAAGCCTTATTGTGAAGGAAAGAATAAAGGTGGGCGGGGAAGGGACTTTGTGCTAGCTTACTACAATCATTCCAAGGTGCCTACACCTCCAGATAAGCACTCAGGCGATCTGGATAGAAACTGGCAACAAGAACACCACTGACGTCGATTAACAGCCATATCTTGCAGCGTTTCCAACCAGGCGCAGCGGGGATTACGCGGTCGCCATTCTGGAAAGCAAATGGCACCGACAACATCCAAACCTTTCGTAACCTCCTACATACTCCTCTGCCAAGTCAAAGGGTGGCCACCTCTCCTTTTCTAACACTCTGAATTGGGCACGGAAAACAGCACTCTCCTCGGCAAATGATGGTTCAACATGCACAACAGAGCCTAACGAACACAGCTTCTACATACTTCAATGGAAGTCCCGTTGCACAACCGGAGACTTGCTTTCTAATTGCCTCGTTACGAATTCGCGGACACTGCTTTGAATGGCCTTCGGTGAGTGCCGACATCCCACCTGGGTATTCGCAGTACAATTTTATTCCAAAGGAATTGTGATCGCCATCAACTTTGTAGGGCGACTACACTAATGTACACCACTTTCTTAACAGAAGAAAATAAGTATGCTTGTGGAAGATGTATCAGCAACCCAACGAGTAGTCCACTACTGTTTGCGGACGAATTTATGGTCAGGAACCATAGTGTATTCGATCATACTCTATGAACTTTCTGTAGTGTTTGCACAACCGAAACAAAGGATTTCGAATCTCTCAAATAACCCCTTACTTTAGTGGCTATTCACATTAATCTCCGCAAGTTTTGCACAAGTAGTGTGTGAGACGGAATTCAGCACCGATACCGCTTTACCGCTCGCAGCTGGGTACTGCTACGGGTAAGAAGCTTATTCCGCAAGCTACAGGCTTGAAGATCGGCCCGCTTGCCACTCCAGCATAAAGGCGAACTCTGGTTGGTCGAGAGTCAACAGCCAACCATGATCCAGTGACGGCCAAATGCCGGCTACCAATAACGCATCCAGAAGACTTCAGAATTACCAGAACGTTGTCGCCGCATACACTTTATAAACGATGCGCAGTGCATGTGTTTTCGACCTGGTTTTGGCGTTAATAAATGTTGCGCACCTTCGGTGATTGTTTTGACGGGAACGCTAACTTGGAAGGTTCAGACCGAGAACTAAGCTGGGAAAATACCGTTTTTATATACTGTGAGTTGTGCTCAGCCTTTCGTCTGGAAGATAGTGAGGGAAAAGTGAAACCAAACTGCAAGATTGTCTGCTGGTCAATGGATGTTCACACTCACAAATCCACATTAGGAAAATTCCGTCTTTGGGAAAATCCACCCGAAAGAAATACGTGGGTCTATCAAGTATTACCTAATATAGTTAGTGTACGAACAGTATTGTTCATTTCTGCATACAAGTTCCAGCAAATTATAAAAAGCATTTGATCTCCACTGTTTCACCTTCTTCTGCGCAAAGCCTGTCCTTTGTCATCCTCGGATAAGACTGATCACCAGAGGTGAAATGGAAATGATTCCAGTAAAATCGTGATAAAACTGAATTGATGAGATGGTAAAATCTCTTCTACTCTCATCACCAATCCACATAAAACCTACACCTTTAGGCTCTTAATACGGCAGATAGAGTCTGAAAAAAGCACGTGAAAGCATTCAGATTTCAGTTATTGGTGCTGAGTAAGGTAGATTTTCAAACTCAATAACTTATGTACGCACAAATCTTTGTAAGTTTTTGTAAGCCTTTGCAGGTACTTGTAAATGCTAGCATCCGGGATGTTCCATCGAACATTAAAACAGTGAATGATTTTTTGAGGTCAACGGTTTGAGCTGTGATCAGAGGACATCTTGCACCTCATGATGCTGGGTTTCGGATTGCACAATAACCTGTGGTTGTCTCAGGGAGCGCAAAAGCTATTTTAGAACATGTTGTGCGATTCTCTGAGAGACACAGCAGTCTATTTTGCGGATAGAAGTGCCACGCCACAACAGTTGAATTAGCAGATAACATGGGCTGCAGAAACACCCCTCCCCTGGGATGGATCAGTTTGGAGTCGCAGGGCTAAGACGGACTGAATAGCTTAAACTTAGCTTCACGGTCAAAGAAGTGCAATTGTGAACGACCGTTTGGTTTTTAGTGATGCCTGCAAGCACGTGATTTCCCTTAACTGGTATTCTGTCCCTGCTTCTCCAGCTTTTCTTAGGCTTGTTTTTGGACAAAAAATATTGGATAAGCATTCTCCAGCAGAGTTCATTTTATACACTGATCTTCCATGTACATTTCACCCGGACATGGGTCTCACCCCGTATAATAGTATCCAGACTAAGCCACGTTTCTAAGCCACTAATGTAAACCTTAAAAAGTGGTCGTTTTAACCTGGGTAGCGCGGGTTTGCATCTACCCTGATCAATTTTGGGCAGGATATCTAAGAAAATTAAATCACCGTTTGATTCGCTCTTGTGGGATTTCTCCGGAACCGTGGCGTTGTCGACTTCAGCATTTTTATCATTGTGGAGTCTAATGCTTCTTGTTGAGAGAGAGTAGTTTAATTCGATGGATTTTCAGGTTCACTATACACACAATCAGTTACACCAGCCAAGAAACACTTGCAGAAGTGCTCATCCTCGTGCACCAAGACACAGTGAGATGTCACAGCTTCCGTCAACAACAACGTCAGTAACAAAAATGTTGGTTCATCCTTCGTTCTGTACCAACGTAATAATAGCGAACTATCTTGCGTTGCGTCTAATGGACGCACAAACTCATTTCATGCGCAGGTGGAGAGCGGTGGACAACAGCAGCGCCAACAGATGTGTGAAATTTAGTCAGTATCATTTTAAAAAATCTTGATAGCATGAAGACAATCACACACTACATAGCCCCGATAACACTGGCGTTGATCTCCAGGTAGAAAAAAGTCGAGAATACCCAGCAGTGCCCACCAGGTGGAGTACCCAATTGTTTACTCGGTCAGCTACTGAAGTATTGTTAGTAGTTGATAAACCATCAAATAATTCCGTCAGCTTTGATAACTGAGGGCCCGAAATACATGGCGAGACTTGGATGAGTTGCTGGAGGGCGGTTTCCTGAATTCCCACGGTTGGTTGGCCGACTGTAGCCTAAACTCATAGAGTGCAGGGGTTACCGTAGGTGCCGGTGATTTGGTTGGACTGGAAAGACTGTGAACTTCTGGGCGAAAATCCTCTGTTGGGTCATCCAGACATCTTTTATCGTATGAAAACGTGTCGAGCCGACCACGTCTGTTAATGTAAAACCTGTTCGTCTCGGTTATATGATTGAATTAGGTTGCCGAGAGTAAAGTGGAGACGATCTAGCGAGCTTTCCAAATGACAGCCTTTGAATTATAGCAAAGATACCGACAGATTTGATTCCTGGTACACCAGGTCCCAACATACCGTGCACTTGAACGTGCACAATGAGTCCAACAAATGAAGTATGATTACTGTGGCCACCTCAGCTAGACTAAGTACCTCTGTCAAAGCTCGATAGAGGGTCCGAATTCACCGGCTTGTGATTGATCCGCAGCCCGTTCAAACCCAAACAGTGTTGGGTACAGCGTGATTTCCCGTTTTGTTGTTTCTTTCTCGCGCCAATACCGCCTTAACTGATTTGACCTGAACGTTAACCGCTCTTTGACCTCGTCATCGCTAGTGTTGTTTAAATCAACACGTCGGTTTCGCTATCTTGTGGTCGCCTTGCCTTGAATTGGTGTGAACTTTGGGATCTCATTCCTAAACCGGTGCATAGAAGCCGGCGTAATCCCACGATGTGAGTACGATTGATTGTTTCCAGAAATCAGTTGAAATCAGTTGTAGATAAACCCCCATTTGAATGATGTGAAATTTGGGGTCTTGCAAGTAACTCAACGTGGTCCAACTGATTGCTGGAAACGAGCAATAAAAAGCAATTTGCAGCGAAGTATTTCTAACCTTGACATCAGACCTAGCCGTCCGATTTGCTTCTAACTCCAACCTTTTATCAAAAGTCAGGTTCATCTAGCTATAACGGGTATTTCTTCTTTCACAATCAGATGGTAAGTGTTGCGTCTGATGAAATTCACTGAACGAAATGGTTTGAGAATTTGCCTAACTGGACCCAACGCAAATTCAACATTCATCGTTCTGCTTTCGTCGAAGAATCAAGGTCTCTTCTCTTTCATAAGTATTATTGTCCAGTTAACTGGATTTGATGCGATAAATCAACTAGGACCTGACTGGTTTCGTATAGTGATTGTCCCAACTAGTTGTTTACGAACGACTAAGTGTATCCCATTCCAACGAATTTTTCGGCTGTCTGCGTGTTTCATTTTATCAAATGAAACTCTTAGGATTCTAACAATCCTTTTGTCTGTGAGGTGAATGGTAAGCCAAACGAAATAATGGGATTTGTGAGGAAAATTTACAATCACCGAGACACTATTGATTCATTTTTTTCAAATTTTCACCAACTGAATTTGCCAGAAGGTGAGTATTTGTTTACTGAGTCACCTTTTAACAACTTATGGGGAACAATGTTTGATGGCTATTGCTGAAGATGGGACGGACCATGCCACTGCGGATGCTGAAGTAACCAACTGCATGAGTTGAAAATTTGCACGGTGCCATAAACAGACACCCTTTCTAGTACTGTTTCGTCATTGATATAGCCCTGACGTTTGACTGCACCATGCGTTTAAGCGTGTTTGCAGTGCACTACATAGGTTATCGTTCAATAGCTGAATACTCCCTTGTTGTCAAATATATTACTTTCGTTCGCACTACACTACTGGCAATCTTCAGCTGGACGCTAATTTGTTGTACCATCCACTGAATGTTTGCCACTCCATTTTTGATGTGTTCAAGGCTAATGTCATTCTTCGATCAACCAAAACATTGCTGCCACAGCGAAACGGGGAAGTTGCATTTTGAACGTCTACTGCTGTGTACGCTCCGAACCAGGAGACCTTAACTTCAAGATTTGTTACTTTGATTTCAACATAACTGCTGCATTCAGCATGCGTGTTTTCACCAGTCTTAAACCAGCTGGACCTACTTACTGGATACACCGACAGCAGGTGTACCTCGTCATCCAGATCTAGTAACAAACGGATTTTCAACAACATTCGGAAAGACCAAACTTCTAAAAACTGACCTTCTGACTCACTTTCGTTGCCCGCATCTACACGAGAACTGCCGGCCAATACAATATCTTTGTGCCAAAGATTGACCAGTATAGGTTGAAAGCGTTTTTCGTTGGAGAGGCAGAAGTTCTGTTTGCCGATTCTCACTATCCTAGGGATATCAGGAGGTCGCCAATGTTATGTCTCTCTTAGGACAGTTTCTGAGTTCTTTAAAGAACGAACCTTAGGCAGCTATTCTCAGATGTAGTCTTTTTGGGGTGTGCCACTAAATCACAAACAGTAAGTCGTAACTTTCAAATGCTAATCTGCCCTGTGGCAGCCCCCTCAGACAGCGACTACTATAGTAAACTGCTGTATAAAAAACTGAGCACTTTTGTTCGATTCTTGAGTGAACCGCGCCAGAGCAGTTTAACTGAACCTTCAAAAGGACCAATCAAAACTTATCAAGACTGACGGATAGACAGTGTTCCCTGTGAAAAAAGGCTTTTTCACTGAGATACACTTTCCTACGGAATTCTGTGTGGAAAACCCTCCGAACTGAATGCGAAGCACAGAAATATGTCGGTTGGTGTGTAATCTCCGTGTGAAATACTGCAAACGGTGACACAGGGTCCAATTCTTTGCAAGCATATATCCAGACAAACACTAAACAGGAGACTACTGTTCAAAAACAAACTTTTGGTTGAAACTTGAAGCCTGGGACCAGCTCAGAATAGTTTACTCCTGGTCAGTCTTATGTTGTTATCATCCATGAGACAAATGGGATAGTGCCAAGTAGACAAACATTTGAAAATTTGGAAAGTCCAAGTCACCCGGTGAGCAAACATGGGTGTTGTGTTGAGTCAGCTGCATATCTTATACCCAATATGAATAAAAACTGAATTTGTGGGCGGAAGTGTGCCTATGAGAGCATACGTGGGTTGATCTCATGCTATTTCGAATATGACCACTCCAAAGCCGTTGATTCTGTGCTCTGTGCCCGGGGCTTTGTTAGTGAAGTAGCCATCGTTTGATGGATAGGGGATTGCCGCATTCCAGCGACATGCTGGTGAACTGAAATGCGCATTGAAATGTGGCCTCAGTTGCGAGAACACGTCCCTTGGGGAGGAGGCTGCACTTTGTTGTCGAACGAAGATGAGGACATCTTACTTCAAGGAAGATAGACCAGGAACTCAACAAAGGTATTCAGTTCAACCACGCTCAGGTAATGTGGCGGCATTTTGACCGATGTAGGCTTTGGAAAAATCGCGGGCCCTCCAAATGATTGTGTTAAGAGAACTAAGCAATAAATTAAGTCATCTGTTGCTTGATGACTGAGTACCCGTAAATCATTTCAATACAGTTCTTTTAAAACAGGTACTTCTCTCTAAGATCAGCGGGCTAGTCATTCTTTGGCTACGAAATCCAGTTTCCTTAATAGGAGATAACAGAGAAGAAACAGTAGCATTGTATTTGATTTTCTGGAAAATGGGAAGCACCGTCGGATAGTGAAACGATTTGGTTATTATTCTGTTCATAAGACTACTTAATCCGTTCTCTATTTCAAAAATGATATCACAGCCCGCGGTAAGAGCCCATTTATTGGCGAATGTCTGCATAAGCTACGATTCGGATATTTTATTCACTTATTCATTCTGATTGATTGATTGACTGCTTGATTGATTGATTGATTGATTGATTGATTGATTGATTGATTGATTGATTTTCTCGTATTCGCCGATTGGTCCCACTTTCAAATTGCTTTGAGTGGACGACCCATTAAAACTCCGCTCACATTGCCAACACTTGTTTTCTGTAGACAGTCACATGATCCCGCAATTCCAGTTTTTGCACCAAAAAGAGAACACGTCACGATGAAGCAGAATACAATCTCGTAAAAAGATTCGCTCACTCGCCAGCAGAAAGCAATGTTGGGGTTGGTAGTTTATGAGCCTCTCTTTGGCCTATATGTCACTGGCGATAATGGAAGCAATAAAAGTTGTTGAAGATCGGTGTTTGCCGACCCTGCCAAGATGGTGACCACTCATTAATGGCTGTGCCAAAAAGCGCCTGACTCTACACTTGTGCGTACAGGCCATAGAGATAACACGTTGGCCAATCACACACGGCCGACGTCCCTCCAGGCATAATGACCTCTGAACACGCTCACGAGCCTCACATAACAGACCATTAGCACCGACCGGTTCAGGTAGACCATTGTGGTTAACAATCGCTAGGGAGAACAGCGAAATGAAATCTATTTTGCCATGTTCGTGACAGCAACACACTCAAGGTCATGTGAACACTGGATCCACTCAATAAATTTCACTAGGCGTCGACTCTATTAGCCAGTCAGCTGGTGCGAAGGTGAGGACCCATATCAACAATGCACCAATCAACATGTGCTGAGCAACACGCTCATATGTGCGCTGACCATGTCGTGGAATTTGTAATTTTAGACTTGAAAGAATAAAGGTGGATATTGCGAGTACTGCTGCGGCTAAACATTGATTTGGAGTGAGTTTATCCAAGACATCGTTCTTTCTCTTGTTTAGGGTTAGGGTTAGGTGATCAGTTTAGCCGAATGCCACAAAACATTTGGTTTGTTTATATTATTCGGCGAACATTTCTTCCCCAAAAGGTTTGGCTCACTTTACAAGAGGGCTCCATCCCAGAATTTTGGAGCGTAAACCGCCTGCTAGTCATTTAAATAATTACTACTGATCGACGCCTTGTCTGTAACGAAAGGATTTAGGTTTGGAAATTAGACGCAAGAGGTTAGACCACAACGCAACAAGACAAAAACGGACGAATCAGTAGAGGGTTTTGCGTAATGCACCAATCAAATGCAAATTGAAAATGGACCAATCAAACTTTCAGCAAAGTTAGTTTCAAACAGTCAGTCAGGTTGGAGGATAAAAACATCCTTTGCACACTATATAATTTATATATACGCAATATAAACTAGAACACGAGTCAGGAACGACCTAACTGACTGTGAACTGAAAATGTCTCCTCTCATGACGGAAATTTGGCAGTCTGATAAGAATTTTTGCCAGCTGAACTACTACTCTACTGACTTCTGGCCGACCAGTTGACTCCTTTCGTATTTCATGTTTCCGCCATCGCTAGTCTCACTTTCAACGATGAACTAAAGGAGTGTGGATCACGAATGTCCAGTGATTGGAGATCGACTGAATTTGCAGTGTTCTCATTCCTGGAAGCAGACTTTTGCATGATAAACAAATGAGTCATAAGGCACTGTCAAACACCAAAATACTCTGACCAACCTTCATTTAGTGATCCTCTATGGATTAATTTTGGGGCAGTCATGTAAAGCAACCAACTGAAAGTTTCCGTTTGCATTAGTGAACGTTTTTTCGTGCTTTCCCGGCGACAAAATTCAGCTAGTTTGTTCGTTCATCGAGAGTAACAAAAACCACTGCGTGCGTTTTACCGTAGAAAAAGAGGGCAATTGGGTGTTGCCGTAGGGGAGTCCCGTCCCTGACCGTACATCTAGGGCGCCCGGAAGATTGATCCGTAGAAACAATAAATTTGTCAGCGGTAAAATCTGATTAGGTACTGCATCAGCTTCCATAACCACTGAAAAGCCGGATAAATCTTAGCTCGATAGCGTCTGTCCGAACTACTCATTATGTGGAGAGCCCTCGAGAGAACGAAATGCTTCCCCGAAAACAAGGGCTTGTCGAGAGGCTTCTCAGCAGAAATGTACAAGAATCCTTCTCAGAATTGATGCTCCAAACGGTGAAAAGAAAAGCCGTTAGTTATCCTAATTTCCTTAGCGAAGTCAGCCACTGATGATTTATTCTTCGGGCCGAAATTACCCCTGGTGAAATTTCAGGTCAAAAGCCACTCGTAGGAGGAAGGTGTGGATCTAAGCCCTTCCGATGGTGATTCATTATTCCTGATGTGCCTGGAGTTATCCTCATTTTAGTAAAACAAATTGCCAGTTTCTCAGTGGCGCCCAATCTGAATTTCGGCCGCTCCTGGGGTTCATCTCCAGTCCGCAAGAGGTTGCAGATGAGCTGTTCTGGAGTTCGGTTCTTGATCGTCCGTCTGACGTAGCTGGTAGCGCCTTCAAGCTGCACTGACCCTTGTTCGTCTAGGGACTTTACTGTCCGAGGTCCGAAGAATATTGAGCAAGCACTATATTTACATATATGCATGCATACGACTAAATGACTGGACTTGCCTGTCAGCTCGCACTGAGAGCCTCACAAATGGTTTGCAACTAGTCAGATTTTGTGCTGCGCACAAGCTCTTGGGGCAAACGTGGACTTGGACAAGACAGTAAAAGTTTTCATTTGATATATATATATATATATATA
>SJOL01006429.1:686371-725772 GCA_004794785.1 Opisthorchis felineus | reverse complement strand
ACGATGCCCAGAGGCTGTTTATTTAGCGAGGATGCATGGCAGTGAAAAATTCACATTATCTTTAAAGTGACACCATTGGTGTCATTTGCTGGTACCTGCTCAGACAAGTAGTAGGTGTGACAATGCAAGATATGCGTTTACGAACGACGCACATCCTCACCACAACAAAAGCTTCAGTTTCTATGCTTAATTTTAGAAAGAATAAAGCTTGACTTAATGATTTTTGAGTGGGTTGTGTCACAATACAGATGGACTCATTAGAGACAGTGGCCTAAGCGAACACGCGAACAAGCGGTCAAGCATGGGCCAACATTCAGTCAGAAAACGGGATCACTGTACCGGTCAGAATCCTCAGGTGTTATCCGAGGTGATAAGCACGTGTAGGTGTTAGTTATGGAGGTCTGGTGTTGGTCGAGTCCTGCAGGTGAAGCATGAAAATTTGCAACCAATCACTTAACTACTCACAAGGAGTCAAGTAGACCAACATAAACTGACCAAAGAAAACACTCGTGCTCACAAACGCTCTTCTGGCCAGTGGGTCAACGATGCAAAACTGCCCGTCGGAACGACATTCGATGATCCGTGTGATGAGGCTTAATTGGAGCGAAATAGTTGGAACATGAACAGTTACACTGTTCCGGCTTCATTGTCCCAAAAATGTTACTCTATTGATTTGCATTGTGTTCTCACTATGCCTGCATTTTGGGAGAACTTAGTTCAATACTGCTCATTCGTGAACGTAGAGTGTCGTGTGCTCTCTATGAGATAAAGTTGCGATGAATTCAATACGTTACGTAGGAAAACACAAATAAAGACCAGATATCTTGCTCCCCACTGAAGCAAAATACGGACGTAAGTTAAACATGGCCTTATTTCCTTCAAAACGCTACTTCGCACATGGGTTGTACTCTTGGTACAATTGTTTACCTAAAATGAATATGATATATGATATATAATATATTACTTGTATGAGTGCATTTTACATGTTATTCTATAAACAAGTGGTTATCTAAATTCACTACTTATCAATACGACTAACCGTTCTTTGTTCACTACCATAGTCAATATTACGTACAGTTATTACAGGCGGTAAACGCATTTTCTCTTTGGATTCTGCAATCATAAGGTTACTGAAAAATGTTCCACAGACCCAGACCGGTTTGGACCTACTGATTCGGGCTCATCAGGCAGGCGCAGTCCCCGGGTCCCGTCAACCTTATGTTATACTTGAACCCAAATAGGAGAGATTTCAACAAACTGATTCCGTAGTATACTAAATTGGTTTTGATGGGAGACTCACCATGTAACCCAGCTGAACCTCTCGTTCATGGTGAGCCTGATGAGTCCGAGGAAAGCAAAACCGACCGTGTGCTGCCGAAGAGCTTTCAGCAACCTTACGAGTAGCGTAGTACGTCTTTATAATGTATTTCGATATCTCGAATACCGTGTCAACTGAAAAATGAGGTGGCCCGGTTCAACACATTCAGATGATCATAAACATCATAAACGGGGGGAGATTCAGTTGGGTTCCAGGTAGTTACCCGTCAGAACCAGATTGGTATACTGATGAATGTTTAAGTCAAATACTGTATGCTATTATTGTTCACAGACTTGGATGTATTTTACACATCACTTGAAACTCTTCCTCGAGAAATCGGTGACCGTGGTATCCGTTCCAGGAGTTACTCAGGTGACGTAAGTATAGACTCTTGGAGATAGTGACGTAAAACTAACCAGGACGACGAGGAAAGGCTAATAAATTTTCAGTGGTTGATCAACATGACGGAAAAGCTTGTTCATGGCAAGAAAGAGAGACAAGTCTGTCTAATGGAGAGTACAAACGACGTTTTTACCTGACGAATTGGTAACTGCGTGGACTTGATGAGAACAGACCATCAGACATGAAAGTATACGTGACCTAATTGGAAACCCGTCAGAATTGTTACACTGCTATTTGGATAGACCAATTTCTTGTTATTCTCTCCTGAGCACTCCATCCAAAGATTTCTAAACAAGTTTTAGCTCGTGGAAGCCCGTCTACCGTCAGTCAGACTCTTCAACTATCAGTACGTTCTGAATTTAGACTTGAATATAATGAGGTACAAAGTAGCGAGAAATTTTGGCTTGGGTATACTGAGTGGGTTTGGGATACCTGAAA
The DNA here is from genome assembly GCA_004794785.1 of Opisthorchis felineus. Classification (NCBI taxonomy): domain Eukaryota; kingdom Metazoa; phylum Platyhelminthes; class Trematoda; order Opisthorchiida; family Opisthorchiidae; genus Opisthorchis; species Opisthorchis felineus. The sequence continues at coordinate 723,614 of SJOL01006429.1, read as the reverse complement.
GGTTTCCTGCTGACATCTTGAGTATAGAAGGCTTCGGAAGAATGCGCACCTCGGCTGGTAGATCATGCTTTGATATTGATTGCCGGTGTCCTGATACACTTCAGCTTACAACGTTGCTTCGTGTAAAATATTCCCGATCCAGACGGACAAGACACCATGCTGACATCACCAGGTCTCCTAATCAGAGGTTGCAGGGCTTGGAGGTTTTGATAGATAATACATTTTTCCCTCAACTCAGACCAGTTTATTCTGTTCCTCCAGGAAAATCGGGTACAGATACTTTGTTATAAATATGATTCTGGTAGATGACTTGAAAAGTATATCCTTTTGAGTGCACACGTCTCCCGCGGATCATTTTTGACGTGCTATTTACCTAGACTGACTCCCCAGTATTGTACATCTTGGTAACACGTCTTCACAGTGACTGATCTGAATGATTTCCCCCCGGTTTATCCGATTTTTTATTCCATCTGAACATTCTAACATGCAATGGTATACTTCCAACTGTAGCAGCTCGAAGCCTTATCGAGCTTGTTTCAAACACAGCTCCTTAACTGACTTCGGTTTATGTGTACCACTGGATGAGAGGCGATCGCTTATGAACTGGTAGCTTATTTCTAGATACCAAAAACAGCCAGACTAATCGGATAGTTTAAACATTCTTCTTTGACAACGAACACGAAGTGGAAACATAGCGGCAAAGTTATGCAACATATCCGGGAGTTCTGCTGGTGTGTCCGCCGCCGGCGGACACTGCGCGTACAATAACTAAATTCTAGAAGAAAAAACGACCATATGAAAGGTTCGCTGTGCAAGCTACCACTTTGGTGCAATTTCTGGTTGTGACTTCCATTTGCGAACAGCAGTGGCTTCCGCAGTTTTGAGAACTCCGCTGGTTTGCTGTCTAATAGGACATAAAATGCAGTGTTTGAATGGACGCGATTCTGACGAAGTGCGGCGTAAACCGTGATCTTGGTTGCTGTTGCATTCGTGTAGGTGAATTCCAACGGCTCAGCCATCAACCTGCCTTCACCGGTCTGTGGTCCTTCAGCGGTAGCTAAAGTTCGTCACAGCATGAGAGTGCGGAGTCGTTTGGTGAAGATCACGAACTAAACGATCACAAGTTATCAGACACGAGAGTAAGTATCTCATATGCACGGAGTTGTTGACAAGTGAACGTTCTCAAGCTTCTTCCCGGAATTTCATGGAGATTCAATGAATAGTAAACAGTGATGATCTGCAAAGCGTTTCCATAATTTCCGTCCTAACCTTCATCTTCCATCGGACGACGCTCTGGCATGTGACCAGGTACTACTAGCATGTTTCAGCAGTAGTACACACTCTTACTCCCAGAAGAGTAGTACACATCTGATGAGACGCACAGACATAACTACGGTGTTGCGTTCCGATTCGTGATTAAATTTGGACAACAATGTTTATTGCTCACCTTTACAAACAGATGGCAATGTCTTGTATGAAGTGCTTGGAAGTCAATTCTGGCATGCAATACCTTTAGTGTGCCCTGTGCAGTGTCCGTCGACTAATACTGAACTTATCACACGTGCTGCCTCTTTTTGTATCTACCTAGTTCCAGACGAGGCTCATGTAAAACCTTCAGGTGAGTTGAGTGTACTAGTTCGCCGGTGGTAAGATACGGCAACATCTCCAACCCACAATGGTTTCTCGAGTACTCGGAATATTTTCCTTCAGTTGTTACGTAGCTGTTGGTCTGTTCGCCGAGCCTGAGAATTAACACCTCAAAAGCCAATATATTAAACCTCGCTTTGCTGTGGTTCATCAGGTAATTAAGCGTTTAGTCTGACGGTTTAGCGATAGTCCGGATGACAATGCACCTCTGTATTCGAGCGTTGTCTCAAATAGACATTTCTACAGGAAAAACTGTTTCCAAAAGTTTGAAATGCCACACATCACATACGGAAGTCAATATTTTTGCCATGCAAACTCGAGATAGTAGAGTGATTCAGGTGTGAACTTACTGGCAGGAAGGTATGCGGTTCAAACCCAGCCCGGACTCCTCCTGCCTACACTTGCACCACCTGGTGGTATCTCCGACCTCGTGGTTTCTTCAGGCAGCGTGTCAACTAGACACCAAAGAGGTTTTACAGCTGAGCGGTTTTTATTGAATATTACCGTGCACTGAGTCATGTTTACTTTGATCAACCTCAAGGATACTCACAAGTTTCCTCAAATTATTCCAATTGTAGTATGCAGATGTATGTATGTATGTCTGATTCATCGTCAGCTTACAGAGAACAGTCGAAAGAGTGAAGGTTTTCAAAATGATAGAAGTTCATTGATACGGCCACCACATTTCGTGAGGAAAGTCACCTCAGTCATCCTCAGCATCTAAGAGGTGCTTTAGTCGGTTGCCTCTATCCTAGAATCATATTTGAGTCTAAAGTTTGGCGGCTTTTACCAGAAACTTTCTTGAGCTAATCAAAACTCCTATACTTCCAGCAACCGAGAGAACTCACCAAAAGATGCAGTGGAGGCAAGGCTTATTCCCACCAAGCCAAGCGCCTCATTTTTTCAAATAACTCTCAAAGTAGGCTCCTCAAACTTTGATACCCATAAAAATTACTTCTACCCACAACGGATGTTTCGACGAAAAAGACTTTCTAACAAGTTTTGTCGTCTCCCCGCAATTGCAAACTTTTTATGTCCTAAAGCGCTTGAAAATGGTAAGTTTCATACTTAAAATTAGTCCGGTTATTACGGGAATTCAAACCGAGAATAGCAATGTAGTATGTGCGTACCTGCGTTACCAGTGACTTGTCATTACGGTCACACGCTAATTTCAGATGTTTGCCGGTTTTCGAAACGGATCATTCAAAGTTGAACCAAGGCCATTTTGGCCCCGGGCAAATAGTGGATACATTTTGCGCCTGGCTAGTACGTGAAGGCTGCACAAAGACTGTAGGTTTTATTCTGACACCGGATGGTCACCTCTCAATCTGAACATCAATTTGACCGTAAACGGGGTTGATTGCTGATGTTTATGTATAACTGCTGTGGCTGGACCAACCGAAAGCGGAAGAATTTGCAGCTGCATGTACAGAATGTCATGAGATCCCATTGCAAAAATGTTCGGATAATTCCTTTGGGAAACTTAAATGCTCGGCTACAAGCGGCTGATCACTAAACCGAATAGCATGCATTTAGACAGAAAATGGAGCCATTCATTTCTCAACTACGAAAGCTTCATCAACTGGTCACGTGTTGACTGGTTTCTGGAGCGAGTGACCACTTCTCATTGGGCGAATTTAATTCTCTCTCCTTGCCCCTAGCAGGGATATCAAGGGTTCGATACTTTCTGGAGTCTTCTGAGACGCCAGCTGATGACGATTCTCAATGAGGATGAAACAGCTGCTTTTCACCACAGATTGTTTTCACTGACTCGATGAGGTCTCGGTTATTATACGACGTCTTCAAAACATCTATGGAATTATTGACCGTAAATTCGGAAGAGCCCTGACGTCAAATGAAAGGTGGCTTGGCAATAAGTTAACATGTCCTGCGATGTGTGCACTGGTTGTTTTTAACGTCGAAGATTTATTACTTCCACCGGTAACGAGGTCATCTTCAAATTACGTTGAAAACGCTTTAAGATCCCTGATAGATCATCTATAGTATTTCAACTGGACATCGCCAAAGAAACCTGTCAGTACGTTCTAACACGAAAAATAAACCGAAAGGTCGAAAAAAAATCTCATAGAAAAGTTGAATTTTCTGTATTGTACGGCATAGTCAGGAAAAGCGGCGCGACAAAGCGAGCATCCCAGCATCTTATGTGAGTGTACCCGTCCACAAGCGGATCGCATCTCAAGTAAGGACTTGCAGTGGTACTCCTGAAACACCAACGGATTCATCTGTCCGTTCTACGAGGAGATATATGATAATATTATTGATCTTTCTATTTTTTTTAAAAAAAAACAAATCATTGTAAACATTCTCTACTTGCAAAAGAAAATCAGTGAGAATATTGGGCAAAACGTCATAAGATCTTCGGACTACGCGGTCCAAAAAATACCTCCTCGTCAAAGAAACTCTGCAAGAGGAGACATCCATAGCAAGCGGACCGTTCTGGAGGCACGGGTATTTCCTATCGCAACACTGAACACACGTGAAGGAGTAGGACAGGGGGCCCCAGAAAAATCATCACCTGGGAAATACCTTATAACCGTGGCTAGATTTTTTATTCGGTTACAACAACTTGTACTTTGCTTACCCACCGAGGTTCTTAATTTTTTGACCTGGACAGACCTGTGCCGGAGCGTTTCACAGTTAGATTACTGATTAAAAGTAATATAGTTGAAGCACAAGCTGAAACAACACACCCGGTGTTCCTTCAGGTAATCAATTTTTAAATCTTTAAACAGGAATTTGTCTCCGTGTCGTGCCCGGCAATTCTTATTCAGGTTCGGGTAGGTGACAGTACCACTTCAGTACAGAACACAGGCACTCTGCTTCCGACTGGACAACGTCCAGCGAGGAACAACGTTTTGGTGGATTTTAGTCGCGTACCTGAAGCTGTTTTTTCCAAGAAATAATACTTTAACTGAGATCCCCTTGGGAAACTTTCAGGTAAAAAATGTACTTCCTCTATCGACACGTTGCCTTTTCTCTGTTTCTTCGAACTGCTACAAAATGCTGCAGTGTTGGGGAAATTTCGGCGAGCATGGCGTAAGTCATGATTGGATTTGTCTAAAATTTTCCAAAACAAAACGTTGATTTTTGTCTCAAAAATTTAACGAAGCCAATCATTACTTTCTTCTATTCATTATGGTGTTTTTAGTCTGATTTACAAGTTATCTGTGGCACGCTGGGGCGAATTGTCGAAAGAACATTCTCGCAGGTAGAATTTAAGCCATGTTCTCTTCTTCATTTCTCTACTGGAATTCCAGACCTCAAGATTGAAAAACTGCAAATGTGAACGATATTCACTGGTCTCCATCGTCGCAGAAACCAACAACAGCTTTTTTCTAACCCATTCGGGAGTTGTGTGATATCTTCCTGAGTCTATATATCAGTTCGCGGTGGTGGTTCCGTTTGTTCCTTGACGAGCTTCCAATAAAAAACATGCCAACATTGCAAGATGACAACTTGGCCTAAATCGATCTAGCCTGAATCGATCTAAGCACCAACGAATTTACTGTTTCTTAGTTTCACCGGTCAAACGAGATGAGATGGATGGCAAAAAGCTGTTATTTAGCACTAGAAAATTGTCGTTTTCAAATTTACCGGTTGGCTTCCTGGAATGAGTGAACAGAAAACCATATCCCATGTCCATATTGAGTTTTTGAACCTATGTCCTGCAGCCAGACAGTACTTGGTTATTACAATTTTTTATATGTAAAACAGACTTTTGGATTGAAATATTTTTATCGATGGACTGCTAAAAAACAACAGGGCTTCAGAAATCCCACAGGATTTGAAGTTTCAGCTGGGGGAACTTATTAATTCTGACAGTGAAAGTATGGACGCAATCTCGGGGTATTGATTTACTATCTCAGAAAACGAAGTTTGTCGGAAATGTACCTTGCTTACACAGAAAACCACGAACTATGAAGCTTATTTACTCTCTGAATTAGGACTATTACTATCAACTGCCAATCTACTGTTTACTTGCGAGTAGTAGTCGATGTCTGGAATTTTTATCCACCTTAATCTTGTCTGAACAGTACTCATCTTGAGCCAGCACCATATCAAAGTTCAGGGAAACACTTATCTCACGTCTGGTGTATACTTGGGCTCGTCAGCCCTACCAGTAATTGGCCAACCTGTAAACCCTCGTAACAGCAGACCATGAGTGTCTTCTCCCGCGTCAGTGAGATGTAACCGGACAGTTTTATGAATGCGATCAATTGCATTGCAACTTGGATGACATTTGTCGCATGTAAAAATTATTCTGAATATTTACTATGTGCAACACCAGCTCATCTTCCTTTTGTAATTTCCAGGTCTAAAGTGTAAGCTTTGATCAATGATATGAAAGCGAATGGACAATTCATCCATGTTTGTTGATTGAAAATACTGTTTGACATCAAAAATGTTTATGTGTACGCATGACCCCGCCCCACCTGTTGTACATAACCACAGATGTGGTGCTTCTTCGCTTTTCTGACCTGCTTCATGTTTCGAGCATTCACCTTAGTTGCCAGGGCAACACCCACCATGGTTTAACGAGAATATAAGGTTGATGGAAGTTCGCCACTGGAACTATCGCATGAGCTCTAATAAGGGCGAAATCGATCGTGGGTTGTCGAGGCGTTTTCACCAACCTTATCGCCACTGTGCCCCGTCGAAACAGCCTTCAGTCGAGTAGGACTTGTGCAATCATCGATCCTATTGTATCACGCGAAATCTGCGAATTCGGTTCTTACTGACGCCCTTGATTCCCCTCTTTGAGTGCTCTTTGTTTAACGAAGCAGCGGTGGACTACGTGCGTGCATGAAGTTCGGCGAAACAGTCCTCTCTTCAAGAAGGGAGTGAAAAATGGCGCTCAAGCTTTTGTGGTACCTTATCAAAATAACCGTCATAAAAGTACCATATCATGCAAATATTCCAGCAGTAACCATTGTTTTGTGGGATTTTCAAATGTCCAAAACTAGAGATTCGACAGGTTCCATTTTGGCAGCTGAAGCCAGCTGCCTCATCATCTATAAATGATTGTTTACTCTCCAGTTTGGTGTTGAATGGGACGAAGCCCGGGGACTGCGTTTATCTAAGAAGCACGTCCGAAGGCACAGTCAAAACAACTCATTAGTGATGTCACCTTGACTGGTGACGAAAATTTTTCAACGACCGACTCGACCGCCAAGGACAAAGACCCGGGCAGGCTGACCACTGATCTCTTCTACCTTTTGAGTATTATCAGTGGGAGCAAAATGTGTCGATATCTTGGATACTGTTCTAAATAAAACCTAAACCACCGTTGTGTAGAGAATTCAGTTAGAGTTTTAAAAAAGGGGAGGATACATTGATTGCACCATACATATCAGACTGCCTTTGAAATGAGTGGAACCAGGCCCAAATGAACAGCGGCAAAATATTCCGTGGGCTGGCGAATAGCATTTGTCGAGAATAACAAAACTACCTGCTACGAAAATGGTTTTACCGTCCCTCCCTTGTTACTCTCGTGAATGAAATGTCTACCAAGTTCAGTGTGCATGGCTTACAATGTTCTGTATGCTGGCTATCCTGTGAGTCAGCTGGAGATCCTGGCTTCGAATTATCAAGCTGGGCTATGCACGTCCGCATTTGTCTAGCAGTCATCCTATGATTCTGAGAGAAAACTACTACAGTGAAGTTCCCCGCTATCCCGTCATTTCAGACCACTTGCATTTCTAAGCTATGTCAAGGTATGTCCATCAGTCGGTCCCACAACCCGATGTTAACGGGATCCTTCTCGTCGGCCGCCTGGCAGCGTTCTTTCAAAACGAGAGGCAACTAAAGCCCCATTCCGGGTTTTCCTGAGAGCAGCACAAACTGAGTTCAGATATGCGGAGGCCTTAACCATCTGCACTGCATAACTTAGTCAAAAAGCCTTGAATGCTTGTAACAAATAACCTTTAAGCATACGATTTACTTCCCTAAGCTCACAGCTCCAAAGTCGTCCTTCAAGATCGCTCTCCCCAAATGTGTTTTATCCTCCTTCCTCATAATTTGGCATTTGCATAACATTTGGTCCCCACATGCGAATACCTCGTCCTTCTAGTTTGCGACGCCGTCTTTTTGAGGCTGGTTGGTTCAATAAACTGACCATGAGAATGCTAGATCAATAAATTTAATAACGCGGCTGCGCTGTGTGGCTGAGTTAAATGGCTTCAAACTCAAAAGCTCAGTTTGCTATCACAAGCAGCTGAATTTCACGTGAATCTGACTTAATCTCCCATCAGCTCTCTGGAAAGAAGTCCCGTTTGTCTTCCGACAAACTGACTGTCACGGCAACAGGAACGAGATGCGTGCTTAGAAACTTCTTTCGCCCTATGCTACAATTGTATTTTGTATTCGGCGATGGCACTGCTATCCTGTGGACGTGTACGTTAAACTAAGGCTTCTCTCCCTTAGAACTGAAGTGAGTTTTTTGGAACCGCCAGTTTGCTTCGATGAATTTCTTCAAATCTTGACGCATACTTATTCTTTAACTTGGTAAGTCCAAAGTTTTATGTTTAGGTACTTTCGTATATGGGAGAAAACCTTCCCGCGGGACGGAACAAGGAATCAATACGGCTAAAAAGTGCATGCTTATAAATTGCATGCAATTCTCCTGTAGCACTGAAACCTTTCCTCGAGTCAAGTGAGTGAAATCGAATATATCGTACATACTTACAAACAAAACGTTTGCATAAAAAGAGTTGTGCAGGTGCTGTTTTGTTCAGGGAATCTATTCGGGAGGTTTTTGCAGATTTTGTTTCCAAAAAGGCTTTTGAAAAAACGTGTACAACGACAGCGACTGTTCTTGTTCGATTTCTTCAAATTCAGTCAGTCAATTCAGCAACGGCTGATGACGACCTGTTTAGGTATGTCACTGAATCACAGCTGACTATGACGGGTGTTCACCTAACCATGATCAGGCAGCCTGGATCAAGTTCAACATTGCCCTTTAAATGCCTGTGATTTCCCCTCTGTTATGAACTAGCCAGAAGAACTGTGTAGAAACCGGTGAAGAACTGTTCATGTTATAAGGTCACACAGCAAGCGCTAACTATATATATATATATATATATATATAATTGGTATTTGGAAGAACCTTTGATAAGTGCTCCCTATCCGCGCGTTTGCACGGCAATCTGGATTGACTTTCAACAGTTCATCTCGACCCTCCAACGTCCTAGTCCTCGTAACACGTTAGTGAGTGACTGGGTGTTCTGACGGAGTCCATTGAAAACCAACGACCTAAAAGCTTGGCCTATCTACTGTGGAAGGTTGCCTGGTTTAATGGTGCAGGGAATAAACCCTGTATGCAATTGCGCACATTTGGGTCTTTGGATTTTAGAAGAATTTCTTCCGTATTAATGGCTGCTTTAGCAGTCGCGGTCAAACGTTTGGAGTTCAGACTATGTGGTTTTGTTTCTAACCTAACCTTGTTCTTGAGAGGGAAGTACTGTTGTTTGTATGAATATTGGAATGCCTGGCGATTTTACTGCTGTCGTCACACTGATACCGCAGCGGACAGTATGGCTTTGCCCCCACACTGTACTCGTTCGATGGTTCTTGCATTCATGATGCTTTTTTGATATCTTTTGTTATCCATTCCCATTTCGTCCGACTGTTTCGACCCAATACGGACTTCAGCTCCTCAGCGATGGACAGCCCACGTCCTGAACACTCATCTTGGTAAAATATCTGGGTGGTGTTAGTCTTCCGCAGCTGCCATCTTATTTAGGACACCTCCAAAGTGAGATTTCTTCCACATATTTCTTCTGGTTTGCAGTGATGTATGCGTCCGCCCCTCCCCCATCGTTCTTGAGTTCAAAACCCAATACTTACCGTATTAGGTTACTAATTGTGACCATAAATCTGGATTCCTACTTCTTGTTTATGAGCAGGTTTTGAGGTGAAAAGTTTGTCTTATGGATACTTCATTCTGCCGCGGATAGCCTGCGTCACTAGTCCCTCTGGAATGCTGTCTCGTCGGTCCTTGTTGAGTTGTTGTCCTCCAAAGCATCTCCGTTGGTTAGTTTTTCTCCATTGCCGGACTGATATTTGCATATTCCTCGTTTTTGACCTCATCCAATTCCGGCCTTATCTTGGCACTCCCTATTTCTCCTAACACAATGTCCGATTCTCCATACTGTTTTTGTATTTTATATCGTTCAACATCGTTATATACTTCAGGTCACCGATAATCGGTTTTTTGTAATTCACTTGATGCCATCTCTAAAATTCTACAGTGCGTTCGATCATGAAAACCTGCCATTCGATGAACGTAAGGGAAACCAGATAGCAGGCATAAACAAAGCGGAAAAATTGCCACTTTAGCAACCGTCAAATTCCATTCATTTGGCGCGCTTGCTCGCACAAATTTCTTTTCCATCTATTAGGTCCGGAAATGATCGAGGGATAGAATGAACAAATTATCTTGTGATTGGAACTTATTTCTGTTGAAGTGTTTCATCTTCCGTTTTGACCACACTCCCGTCATGACAGAATAACGATAGTTGGTCACGTGGGTGTCCCCTCTGGTAAAATCGTCACCCGACAACATCCACTTATTTTTGCTTACAGGTGAAGCTGCCAGCGCAAGTGGGTTTCCCGCATGCAGTTTTAACTAGCTTGTATGTTTGATAATACCCCATTGCTGCAAAGCACTCCATATGTTTTCGAGGTTTGTAATATGCTACCGCTCCACATCAACAGTGGCGGACAGGCTGTTTTTCGATGTGACCCCAGTGAAAATCAGGTAGCCACCAAAAAGTGAAAAACAGACATTTGAGAATCGTAGGACTAGTATGGGGAACCATCACGTGAAAGGAATTTCCAGTGGCTCTTTCCGGTTATTTCGCTTTGTAGCCCCAGAAAGTACTTTGGAATATGACTTGAGTATCCGAGTCGCATTTTACGTTCCTTACCTGCCCTGAATCCGTAATCGTTAGAAAGGCATTACAACCTCAGTAAAACTAACCAGTTTGTTTCAAGAACTCTCAAGTGAGTTAAATGCACGAAGTTCAGATCGGTAGATGAGGCGACAAAAATTAGCTCACTTGATGACCTACTTCTTCACGTTAATAAAAACAAGGAAATGTACTTAAACATTTTCCGTCCTCACCGGAAAACCAGTCAGTAGTACCTACATCTTCGAATAAAATTAGAGACATCCAGTTGGCATGTTTTGGGGGAAGAAAGTGCACAGTAACCATCGCCTGTGGTTGGTCAGGAGCCAAACACAAACCTGAGCAATAAGGTACCAGTCAGTGACTTGCCACGGTTATCAAATTATTCCCAGCGGAGTACTTCGCAAGTCATATGGAACGGGCGACGCGGCACCCAGTACATTTTTGGGATTGGTGCACACGTACCATCCGGCAAAAGATTACACACACTCACGTGACCGATTTTATGGCGATCCGCGATCAGCTGATCAGTCTGACGAATGCTTTTGGTGGTGTTTTGAAATGCCACCAAATCGATCAAATCGACGGGGCAAAATTAGGTCACAACCGCTGGGCCAATCGAAATTCGGTCACCGGAAGCATCGCTGGCGTTTCCATGGCCTATGAAACCCTCTAGCCAAAATGTATAACGTACCCAGGCGATTGGACCACTTCTAGTGACTGGGTCACTCAGCCTGTTGGACTTTCCAAAACGTCCATACCCATTATACCGGTCTAACTTGGATCACGAAATACACGTGCAATCATCAACAATATATAAGTAGTATTTGCTTCGGATTACGAAGCACATTTGTCATTTTGTTCTTCTGCCTCATGTACACGGGACATACCAGGAGGTAAGTCAACAACTCATTCCAAGTTTTTGTAGGAATGCTGTGAGACTTTCGCTTATGACCGGTTATTTTCACGGAATTCGGTCCAAATCTATCAAGTCAAATTGTTTTCAACTGTGAAAATCGCTTGACTAGATTGTTCACATGGAACTTCTCCACAGATTACTTGTTTGTTTCTCACACTTTGTATTCGGGTGTTTAAATATTCACCGTTAGCTAAGTGCACGTCTTCATTTTGGGTGCGTAGCTTCAGTGAACCTGACATAGCCTTTAACACTTTCGAAAAAACATGTCACTCTGGAGCAATGTTGCGTCTAGGCACTGCTTGGGCAATGGATATGATGTGTCTCCGAAAACATCATTGCTCCGGAGCCAACGAACATCATCGACAGGCCACATTTAGAGTAGAAAAGCTATCGAAATTTTTGGCTATTTAAGGTTTAGTACAACTGCGAGGAACTAATCCATTTGTACTCATAAATGGGTATTTCCAGGATAAACAAACAAGTAAAGTTCTCATATTAGCGTCCCATTCTCTCAAACGCTCCAAAATAATCCACGTATGATGACTTCCTGTTAGCAAGTTCATTGAAGATGAATCAAGAATTATGAGTAAACCAGCGAGACACGTGAAGTAGGTTGTAAGAGTGCTCCACTGCCTTCAATCATTCAGTTCAAATACCTTTTGAAGCCTGCTGTCAACGTGTTCCCGCAGTTTCAATAACAATGAAAAAATTTGTCAACACACTTAAACATTTGGATGCGTCGTGCAATGAAATCATCATCATCAGTGTCAGCTGTAAGAACCGCGTACTTGTCGTACAATAGGTGTAGCTGCCCCAGTTGCGTTCACCGATGATTTGGGGAGGTGAGGTATGTAGCTGCGCGTTGGAGGCGGGAGCTGATAAATTGGTGAGTAAATACAGCACTGTCAGTGGACTGTCAAATGGGGGGATTGAGAAGGGAGCTATGCATTGAAGGCAATAGCTTGGATGCACGATCGCCACTGAGGGCGCGACTGGGCCATGTCTGACAATGTCTCCGACCATTGATGTGGCCCCTCTCGGGGTCCCCATCCAGGAAGACGGCAATGACAAGCGCAGCTGAGTTTGCTGGTAATGGCTTTTTTACTTCGTTGCTAAGTCATTGTTTGGCCGCCTCTAGCTCGTTTTCATCCTTCACGTGGTTGTGCGAAAAGAACCCTTCGAGGAAGTCGGTCGACTGGCATACGCAGCACGTGGCCAAGCCAGCGCAACCTATGCAGTGTGATCAGTTCATCTATCGAGGGTGAGTTACTTCTTCCGAATACCATTCGACGTACTTCGGCATTGCTTATCCGGTGTTCCCACCAGACTCGGGCAACGCTCCGAAGACATCGATGGTCAAACACTGAAAGTCTTTTGATGTCCTCGGCGCGCAGCGGTCAGGTTTCTGATCCGTATAGTAGTATGGAGCGCACCGCAGCATTGTAAACTTGACCCTTGACGGATAGGCTGATGTCACGCCTACGCCACAGGTGACGCAAGTTCACAAAAGCCGCTCTGGCCTTCCCAATCCGGATGGAAACATCAGCTTTCGCGAGACCATCGGGATTGATACAGCTGCCCAGGTGAACAAATTTGTCTACCTCAATCGGTTCATCCACAAGCATGAGGCTAGGGTTCGAGCCCACCCAGTCTTGCAGTAACACTTTACACTTTGCAGGTGTGAAGCGTATTCCATACCGTGAGGCGGAATTATTTAGATTATTTAATACTGTTTGAATTACCACGGGGTCAGGTCCAAGAAGGACAATGTCGTCTGCGTACTCGATATCTGTGAGCGGACGCCCCGGGAGAACTTCGACCCCACAGGCATTAGAGGCTGATAGTGAGTCTTCCATGATTGCATCGATGGCGAAGTTGAAGAGAAAAGGTGAAAGAGGACAGCCCTGTCTGACACCACTTGATGTGGTGAACTCAGAAGAGAGCTTCCCGTAGACCTTCACACGGCCGCGGGAGTTGGCGTACAGCGCCTTCAGGAGGGTCAAGAATTTATGGCGGACACCTTTGCTCCATAGACAATGCCATAGTGGCTGACGGTCTACAGAGTCAAAGGCAGCTTTCAGACCAAGGAACACAACCACTGTTGGTTGCTGGAAGCAGTGTCGCTGTCCAGAATTTGTCGGAGAGTGAAGATATGATCGATGCATCCTCTTGCATGACGGAACCCAGCTTGGCTTTCACGGATCTGTCTCTCCCTGTGTTCGGCCAAACTTCGAAGGATAAGGCCAGAAAGCACCTTCGATGCCACAGCTACCAGGCTGACGCAACGGTGGTTTTTACGAAGCTTTCGCGTACCCTCTTTGAAGATATGGATAACTGTTGACATGCCCCATTCTGCAGGCACCTTCTCTTGGTTCCAAATAACACCAATAAGCTTTGTCAGATGGGTCACCAGGGATTCTCCGCCTTCTTTGAAGAGGGCTGGATGCAAACCGTCCGGTTCTGGTGCCTTCTCACGTTTCAGTACGGATATTTCGTACTTTATTTCTTCTTCCGACGGGCGATCAAGGTTTACATTCCATTCGTCCGTATGCATGATCTCCACAGGCTGTGTTGCAGGAGGCCAGCTGAACTGTTCTTCGAAGTGTTCGGCCCATCTTTCCAGTCGATGTTTTTGCGAGTGAATAAATGAGCCATTTTTTCACTTATCGTTTCGCCGACTGTTGCTTTCCTAGGGCCAGTCGATCGTATCAGTTAATATTGGGCACGGCTGTTTCCCGTAGCAAAAGACTTCTCCATCTCCCGAGCTTTCGATATCTACCATAACTCTTGGTCTTTCCTTAGACTCTTCACTATTTGGCGTTTGAGGGATTTGCGCGCGCCGTCGTACTCATTGCCTGCTGGTGTGAATTTCCTGACATCAATCATGGATAGCGATCTCGCCGACATCCAGTGGTCTTTTGGTCAAATCGGAGAGGTCGGACAGACAGCACTGAACGCCGCTAACATAGCTCCTTTCACACTTTGTCACGCTTCATCCACATGCTCACTGCCACCACAGTATTGGTGTACTGTGGAGAGTTGTTGGGCTAGCTCAGATCGCTACTGCTGAGATATGGTCGTTCTTCGAAGATAGTGGATTGGCATGCTTCTTGCTAATTTGCGAGGGCCTGAAGGGAAGCGAACTGTCAGGCGTGCACGCACCGTGGCGTGATCGGAATCAAGTGGTGTGCCCCAGAAGGAACGGGAGTCTTGAATTGTGGTTCTCCACCGGTGGCTGAGAGCCACGTGGTCCAACTGGGTCCACGGTTGATTTGCAGTTGGTGGCCGCCAGGTTACGCGATGCGAACGTTTATGTTGAAAGTTCGTACTTGCCAGAAACAGTTCATGGTCAGCACACAACTGAAGGAGTCGATCTCCGTTGTCTGTGCGGCGAGCATCGACTCCGAATCGACCGCCCACATGTGATTCCAAGGAGCTCAGACGACTTACTTGAGCATTCATATCGCCTGAAAGGATCACAATATCAGTGCTTTTTGCTCGACGGATGAGCCCGGATAGCTCCCGATAGAAGGTATCCTTCTCAGCATCAGAACTGCAGTCCGTTGGGGCATAAGCCGACAGTACAAACAGGCACCGCTTTTTATGCCGAGAGGCATTGAGCTTGATTGAACTGGATAACCGGACGGCGCAAAGACGATTGTTCACTGGGATCCAATCCAGCAAAGCGCGTTCAGCTCTGGGACTGAGTGCAACTCCCACGGCATATATTCCACAAGTCATCGCTTCTGAGTCACCGGACACACGGAGGGAGAAATGTGAAAGAGCTGAGTTCATCCTTGGCGTTCTGAAATGCATAACCACGCTTGGGTCTTGTATGCGTGTTTCGGAGACACAGCATACATCAATTTTAAGGGAGTATAAGGTTTCAGCAAGCATTGCCTGTTTGCCAATTTGACATAGAGTACGGACGTTGAAAGCTCCTGTATAGAAAGGATCTCGTGAATTTAGAAGGGTGTTATTTTGTTTACTGTTACTAGGCAGCGAGGAGCATAAGGCCCTTCGGTCAGATAACTGACAGTCAAGTGACCCAGTGACGTTTGCTTGTGTGGTGGGAAGGGGTTGGGGAGGGACATCGGTGGACACCGAACTGCGCGGGCAAATGATACTTTCCGGTTGCCTAGGCCGAGGAAGGGGGTTTGGTTGAGGTACTCTGCCTTGAGCCTTTGACTCAAAAGTCTGACCCACAAGACAGTGGAAGGATGTAGGTTTTTTTTTCGGGGACCCTGCCCCTAGCCTCTGACTTAAAAGTCTGACCTACGAGGCAGCGGACAGTAGGGTTTTCTTTGGGGACCCTGCCCGGAGCCGATGACTCAATAGTCTGACCTGCTCGGCTGCAGGGGGCTGGCCTGACCCGAGGGCGCAGGGAATAAGCATTACTGTCTCATTCCTGATGCGGCTGTGCACAGCAGTTGCCTTTTGAGCAGCACCGGACTCTTTGGCTTTAAAAGTATTTTGACCGTATTGAATAATGCGCCGGCGGTCACGGTCAACCATTGGGCGATCGGAGTGTGCGCTTTTTAGGGCCGACCTTTTCTAACCCGTCCTTCCCCGGGGGAAGTCAGCATCGCTGCTTCCATAAATATGGGCATACTGGTCGCCTGGGGAAAACACCTTACTACCTTCACACTCCTGTCGCAGAGGACAGTATGACTTTACCCCCAGACCGCCTCGTAGCACAATTACTCGTAGTACGGGGTCTCGCTGCTCTTGGTCTGACTGCTCCCCTTTGGCCTTCCTGGTATGGTTTCACCTTGTGGAACGACGTTCCAGCTAGTGTAGCCCGGGGGATCATTGCAGCACTCAAGCCCGACCACCACTTCAAGGCGGCAGCTTTAGGTCGGGTCGTGTAAGGAAATACATATGAATAGCACGGCACCTGCGCCAAGAGCGGACGATTTTGTGAAGTGCCCAATAAAATCCTCATTGTAAATGATATCATGTTGCAAACATCTCATGCATTTGAGTCGACGCGTTGTAGTTGGGGAGGTATCGAGTTCGCTTTTTTGCTCTTCGACCAAATCACGTGATGCTGAACGACCATGATGATAATTCCGGGTTTTTCGGGTGGTAAATTTCTGCCACCGGCCAGACGACACACCATCCTCTGATGTACAGTTCTCTTGATATCACTGGGTGAATGTAAACCGTATCAGTATATTCCTCGTCAGTGGCTTGTTGAGCAGACGGTTTCTCATCTGTTCGCCGAACTGTATATTTAAAGTGAAAACGACAGGTCGTCCATCAAGGACAAAACACGAATGCGTGAGTAGTTGTACCACCCCGACCAGCAAGAAGTGGCGCAAACTCGCATGTCACAGAGTCCTGAGAAAGCTGGTCTGACAGGTTTAAGTCGAAAGTCTATGATTTACCGGTAACTACAATTTATTGCTGGCGACGTGGTTTGACCTGAATACGCTGTCACTCGCAAACCTAGGAGTTGGAAGCCTATATAGTAAATAACATGTTGTTCAGCTGTAACACCTTTTTGGTGCTTAGCTTCCACGCCACTCGAAAGAAGCACCAGCGCCGAGATGCTACCAGGTTAACCAAGACTAGACAGGATCAGTCGAGATACAGACATCGAGTTCGAACCACGGACCTTCCGGTCAGTACATTAGCGCCTTAACCACTGGGCCACCTCGAGGTCTGTTGAAAACACAAAAAAGGAAATATCAAGGCTGACAGATACCTAATCAGATAGTCAAGGATGCTCAGCTTGTCTCAAGAGTTTTGGTAGCAGAGGTTAGTAAACATGTATTCCAGCCGAGAACAGCGATCAGTAGACCAAATAAAACAGCCTAGGCCTTCAAAAGTGCAGTGGACAGATATGAGGAAAATGTGCACGTGACCATGTTCTGGAAAGGTATGTTGAAACACACCACAGCTTGTCTTGAGTGAATGTCACAGACAGGTTTCATTGAAAGCAAACCGTTGTTTGCGAAGTCATTTATAGCTACGTTTTAACTAAATTGTACAGCTGTACTGCGCAAAATTAAAATATTGGAATTAGACGAGACTACTCCTGTAAAAATGTTAACATGGAGAAAGACGTCCTGTTTTTGTCATCACTGGCACTCATATGGCGTTGTGACGTACTTTTCGACGAATTAACGTGTCCGCCACCAACACATGCACGAATTTGGGTGACAACTTTAAGAAAAACTGGCTTAAGTAGATGGAATCTACGAAAGTCCAGTCATAAAAAACTAGGGCCGATATTATTGTGTGTCAGAATACACCAGTGCTACTCAAGAGATAACCGGAAAAACAGTTGCCTAGTTCAAGATTTAAAAGAAAACAAGAGTCGTGAATGATTGTGCCGAGATTTAAGCGACCAGTGCCTTGTCAGACTATCCAAACTTCCACAAGAAATGTCTGAGTTCTCCGATCGAAGGATAATAATATTTTAATACAACATCTGCCTGTGGCAAAGTCAACCCGTAATATGTCATTAGTTACTGCAGGGTAAGCAGTGAAAACGTTGAAAATACTAAGAGGTATTACCGCTACAATGTAGATCTGTAGGACTGTTGGTCGTCTGAAGGAGCTGCCAGGCCCTACAAAGCACACCACCTGTATGATCTTTTGAAGACAGTTTCGGACAGGACTAAACTCCAAGATGCTTTTTAACTACTTCAAGAAGCAATCAACAATGACAGCTGAAACGTGAAGGGGAAGGTTTGTAAATCATTCGAGAACTGGTCATGCTAACAGCAAACATAATCTGATTCAACTGGAGGCAAATAACTAATATGTTCAATGTGGTAACTGTAACTGTTCTGTAACTTTAGAGTATTTTCGCTAAGCATTTGAAGGTTGAGGGGCAATCTCTAAAGAATTTTGCCATGAACCACCTTTAAAATTCCAGTGAAGGAAAGTAAGCATGACGTTCCTCGAACCCTGACATGCCTCCCTCTACTCATGTCATCTGTACCGAGACTTTGCACTTTCAAGGTTATCTAACTTGTTTACTTTGAAAATATTCTGCCACACGGCGTTAATCATTCTTCATTTATCTATTATTTGTTGATGCGAATAACTCATAATATCCCTCCTGCAACGAACGTCGTTGCAAAGGGTTCTGGCCAAATGTCTGCAGGAATTATGGTATGATCAGCTTCTTCCAGGGTGTTCTACTGATAATCACAGTAGGTTTACGGAGACAGCAGTTGCCTTATCTCTCCAGTGTCCCTTGATGTTTGTACCTTGATCTAGAAAAATGCACTCATTCGCAAAAAAAATATGGTTTTACGGGAGACTCACCTGGAACCCAGCTGAATCTCTCGTTTATGATGTGTAATTTGGGTTCAAGTAGAACATAAGGTTGACGGAAACTCGGGGACCGCGCCCACCTGATTAGCCCCAAGAAGGTCGAAAGCGGTCGTGCGCTGTCGAAGAGCTTTCAGCAACCTTAGGAGTAGTGTATTACGTCTCGAACTATTGTACATTTCTGAAACTGCATAGTTCGCATTCGTTCACTTACACACGCAGCGTTCTAGAAGTTAATACACCAATAGGCTTGACGCAGGCTTTGGGTAGCATTTCACGAAATTTTGTCCGGCTACGACACTCTTTGAATCACTCAAACGATTCACGTGGAGTTTCAAAGTCCCTATTCACCTTAAAGCAAAGTCATTTTCTCCTAGCCCCTACAGATAGCAGGTAGGATTTTAACATCTATTATGATCAGACTTCAATCGAATCTTGTCTTAAGAATTACATAGCTACTTGGGTTCACAAGTTTTGTTGTGTGGTAACAGATCGATTGAAGCACTCAAACTTCGATGTGTTACACGATTAATTAGGGAGGAAGGAACGTACCAGTAAGTTCCCGATTTTCTGGTTGCACTCATTTAATGACAAAAGGAGAAATGCGCTTAAATTTCAATCTGTCATGTTATGTTGTTCTAAGATCACTGCAGGCCCGTTGAAAGTTATGCCAACCTCGACAACGTTTAGTGGACCACACCGCATCATCATCACCGACAGTACGGCATCGGTGTGCAGCAACGCTGCTTCGCTACAGTACATGCAAGTCATAGTTATAAGTGGGCTGGGAAACTGCCAGGGCGCCCACACCTAGACATGATGACAATAAGGATCCTCGACCAAGGCCTTTAGCTCAAAATCCTGATCGGAAGGCAACGGTGCTTGACAGGCAATGTAAGTGCACTACCATTTTTATAGAACAAGTAGCCACACATGTTCCGACCTTCAACCTGCAGGGCCAGGAGAATGTGCTGGTCAGACCTTTAGCCATAAAGTAACCCGGTTTGAGAGACCTTATGAGTGTTGTACGGACAGCCTCCAGTCTAGCTCAGGGGGTCGCGCAAACACACAAACAATCACACCACGGCAAGGTACATACAGTCCCCCGGGACGATTTCCTGACCGGGTTTTTGGTGTTAGCTTGGAAATCTGCAAGTTCGCTGAGCACCCTTTTTGTATTATCGTCAAGCTTACGAAAGAAGAACAATGTTTCGTAGATTTGCGTTCCGAATGATTACATAGCTAAGGGCTGAAAGGTTTAGTCGTCATCGTACCAGGATACAGGTTTGTTTATTTAAACAAAGGTTCGTTCAAAGGATTAGGGTCAGAAAACTCAAAACAGCTCCCATTCAAACGGTGCTAAGAAAAACTGGTTTGGACGAAGTTGGAACGCCCAGCCAAGGATGTAGTCTTATTGACTGAGGGCAGACGACATCACGGTGTGATGCCGTTCCTCACTACCAGAGTGGTTGTTCAACCGCAGTTCTTCCGCCAGACAGACGTAGAAGGAGCAGTCTCACGTGAACCAGAAGAATGGTAGGCATCCACACAGAACACAGCCATTGGCTGAACCCCAAAGCCATATAATGTGGTTTATAATCACTCATGCCCTCAAGCGTTCAATGACTCGTCCTTCTTTTGTATTTATCGGCTAGGATCCTTGGGGATGCCTACTGTCTTGTAGTGGCTACGGCTACTCTGCTCTATTCAACATCCCCATTCCAGAGAGTTCAAGGACGAGCAAAATTTTATACCGACTGCACTCATTCTTACTAAGTGGTCGTACTTGAAGCTTCTTGATCAATTTTCACATTTTTCTCTTTTTGAATCTAAAAAACTGAGTCATTTTGAGCCACGAAATTTGCCTGATCATCACAGAGAGTGATGAAAAGCAATGTTTTAAATAGATTTTCACTGATTTTCGGAGATTGGAACGACACATCCGTGTTTGTTTTACTCACTAAAATGCAGAGCGTAAGTCGAGATAGTCGCATTCAAATTACTTTATTTCTATTATTATATTATATATATATATATTATATATGTATTATATTATATCATTAACCCAATCAACGACTAAGTGACCATCCTAGTTGGTGTATAGCGGACTTTTTTGAAGGTTGAATTGATTATCTCGTTGTATTGTCGTGTGATTGGCTGATCAATTGCTTAGTTTGTTGTTTAGCTGAGTAATCCACTCTTACATGCAAGCGTCCTTATCTCATGACTTAACAGAGAGCCAAATTCGAAGTCACGAGAAACCCAACCTGTTTCTCGGTAGAAAAAAGCCCTTGCAGAGGCCTTTAATTAACGAACTTTGCTCCCATTCGTTGCTCATCTTTTAACAGTTGTTATCAGCTAGTACTGTTCATCAACAGAGTTATCCGCATAAATTAGTAAACCAGTGAATGAAATGTGAACACAGCTAAGTATGGGTAAAATTTCTATTGAAACAACAATTTAGCAAAGAGTAGGCAGTTTCCGTTCCCATTAATTTGTGACTTGTGGGACGTCGATGGCCATTGCGCTTCCTAGCGAAATGGCCCAAATGGTTAGAGCGCGAATTTACTGACCGGAAGGTCTGCGGTTCGAATCCGACCTCTGCATCTCGACTCCCCCTGTCTAGGCTTGGGAAACCTGGCAGTATCCCAGCCCTCGAGTTTCTTTCGGGTGGCGTGGCAGCCAGTCACCGGAAGGGTGTTACAGGTGAACGATTTTACTGGCAAAAAGGCGGTTAGTTATCGGCAGAAGCCCTCCCTCTCTCTATTCATTCTGTCGCCTTGGTTCTCAGGTTTCCTGTGAACCAAACGCAGTTGTTTTTACGCCACTCGCTGTGTCTAACGTTCAAAACCTCCGTAAGGGTGACCGAGTGGACTTGGAGATAAGATTTCCTCCACTCCTTATTAGGACCACCTCCGCAGTACGGACAAGTGTCTCATTTTTTGAAGTTGACGTAAATGATGATGCTGCATCCATAAAACTAACCAAGACGGAACATAAGTGGACTGAAATCAATAAAACAGCGCCATAAATATTCCAATGAACCCATCAAACTGTCACAGCATATATAAAGTTTTAAACTATGGATTACACCTTTATAACAACGAATGATCACGTGATGTGAATTTCATTACGACATGATGAATGGCGTTTACCTCTTCTGCATGTGAATTAATCTATATGTTGGCCAAGCGTCCGTCTTCGAACGGTTTAGTCTTCCACTACCATCCACGTGGTTGTTGAATCTGATCTCTTCAGTCATTTGTAACTGTTGTAAATAGTTTAGGCAGCGGACTTTAAATGACATGAGAAACGCTTAAGACAAAGAATCGGGACAAGTATACGATCAGCGAATACACAAAATGTCAATAGATGACATCAGGTAATGCTTCTCGGTTGTTAAACTCGTGGGTCGCGTGCCATGTGTTACAAGTTACCTCACCTGGTTGTTGTATCGTGGGTGGCCGTCTGTTCAATTACCCCTGAAATGAGCCTGCTAGACTAAGCGATAAGGGGAAGACAAACGAACAGGAACATGACTGTATTGTCAGGTCAGGTCAAGACAAACATACAGAGCTTCTTCGTAAATACATAGGATGGCTAAATGGGCATTTATGGTCGCTCGCTTGTTCGTTCTATTCACCAATGGCGACGTTCCTGTCGTGAAGAATTTCACACCCACTCCGCTCGTCGTACGCTGCTATCCGGAAAGTGTGGCGACCGATGGTGACCTTGGGGACGCGCTGTTCTCCGCAGATGTCCTTCTTCCATGTCTGGACGCGTCCCGACACTGGTGATCACTCGGCCACTCCAACAGCGGTATAAGCATCGATCGATAGGTGCTGTCGAAACGTGAGCGCCATCAAATATTGCAATTTGGAAGTAACCAGAATAACCATCTGCAAGACCAGAAACACTGCTCGTCAGCTTTTTGATGAGGCAGCGTAAAACAGAGGTTTTCTCTAGCCCGAAAAGAAGAGCTCAAAAGGAATGCGGAATGCTT
The DNA here is from genome assembly GCA_004794785.1 of Opisthorchis felineus. Classification (NCBI taxonomy): domain Eukaryota; kingdom Metazoa; phylum Platyhelminthes; class Trematoda; order Opisthorchiida; family Opisthorchiidae; genus Opisthorchis; species Opisthorchis felineus. Next base: position 700,825 of record SJOL01006429.1, on the reverse strand, counting down.
CGGAGCCCGAAACAAGTTGATGGGTTTGTGTGTGAAGCATCCAACATTTGATACAATACGTGTGACGCCTAAAAAGCTCGTAAATTTCAGTCGCCTGTCCGAAAACTGAGTGAATTCACCATTCTTAATATTTCAAAACTCCTGCTGGTATCCATGGTCCTTGAACATAGCAGCCCATTGACGCACGCATACACTCTACGTTACATCAAGACCGCAACTTATCACGATCGCGGACCGCAGTTTGTTTCACTAGGGAAACTAATGTGAACAGTTCATAAGCTGAGTTCTACTCCTTTTCAGAATTCTGGAATTATCTGAAGATCAGTCAGAGTGTATGCTCGTAAGAACACCGCCGTCTGCTTTGACGACGTCACACTCAGTCGTCTCTCTCCGGTGGGCTAACTTAAACCTAAAAATGCATTCGACGTGACTTTTCATTTTGGTTTTTATCACTCAGAATTATAGTTGCCCCCTTTCGTTCGATGCCGAAGAAGTCCAGGAAATATTTGATTGCTGTGTACTTCATAACTTTGGAAAAGTGGTTCAACAGGACCCAGTGCTTTTACTTCTATGTTGTAAGTTCGAGGTAACTTAGAGAACACGTATGTATTGTGTGCATGCTGCCAAACAGTTCCGCATCTCTGATCCCATGTTCATGCATCAAACAACAGTTATCTGATGTACGGACGGACGGACACACACGCGTGCAAACTCTGACGTATCGAAGTGGCTACTAGAGTCTTCCACAGCTAGATTCAGCCGACTCCAGTCTGGTAGGTTCCGACCGGCTTTTACTCCCGTGCATGCGGTGTAGCCACCCTGAAGAATCCGGACTAGCTTCTAAACTCTATTGCGTCAAACCGGAGTCCACCTGTATGGTCGGCTTAGGTGTTGATTCCACATTTGGTCCATGCTTTATAGTACTAACGCGGTCCAAATGACGGCGTACTATCCTCCCAAGCTTATTGGTCACATTCATTAGAATGAGTTCACATCACACAACTGAACATTCTCTTCAAGACTACTGGTCACCTTCACAAACAATTCATACACTGACTGTGGATTTTTCAGTTCGGAGTAAGTGCTAAAAATATCCTGTGTTTTCCATGCACCTGGCCCATATAGTGCACTACACTGTTTGTGGTGAATTCACGCTCCAAAAAAACTTTTGGAATTAGATATGTACACTGGAGAGATTTTTAAGTGAACATACAAAAACTGCGAACCGTCCTCAAATACGATACGTTCCATATTATTATACAGGTCAGAAACCTGGCCAGTGCGCGCCGCGGACGTCAAAAGACTTTCAGTGTTGGACCATCGATGTCTTCGGAACATTGCCAGAGTCTGGTCGGAAGACCAGATCAGTAATGCTGAAGTCCACCGACTGGTTTTCGGAAGAGATAACTCGTCTATGGTAGATGAACTGATCACATTCCATACAGTGCACTGACTTGGTCACGTGCTCGATCATCATCATCATCATCATCGAGGGCTCTCTTCGCACAGCCACTCCAAGAGTGTAAACCCGCAGCAGGAGATCAAACAATGGTTTCGCAGAGAAGTATGAAAGCCATTACCAGCAAACTCAGTTGCACAGGTCATTGTCGTCTCCCTGGATGTGGACCCCGAGAGGGGACATATCAAACAATTGCCTTCAACACATAGCTCCCCTCCCAATCTCCCCAGGGAAACTTCCACTGACAACCCTATATTTACGCATCCGCTATATCAGATACCACTTCCAATGTGCAGCTACATACCCCATCTCCGCAAATAATCGGTGAACGAAATTGCGGCAGCTATAACCCCTGTACGACATGTAGAGATGATGATGATGATGACGATGATGATGATGATGATGATGATGATAACGATTACTTATAACACGACGTAGAAAATTGGCCCAGGATTATCAGAGTGATGGATTTTATTCATTCTGCTTATCCGATCGTCGAATTTTTCCCGTATTTTCGCCGTTCGTTGCGGAGCGAATTGAATGAATTTCCTGTGTACACCAATTTCCGTGTTTACGTTTCGCTGTTCAACCTACAACTTTGGTGAATCGCCACCAAAAACTTCCATTTCTTTCATGCGATGTGGCGTTAATTTTTGCAATGTGAGAGTTGCCAAATGCTCGTCTACTTTTCATCGATCAGAAATTCAACTATTTCGGGGAAGTCACATTCCATTAATTCTGGTTTCCTTCTCTTCTATCAGAAGGTAAGTCGAGCCTGATGCATATGTTTTCTACATATTTTTTTGTATATTATTTATCTATATGAACCACCATACATATGTGCGTTTATAATCACTGGAGAGGTTATCATCTTTCAAAGACCGTTGGGCTTGTTACGTGTGACTTTATGACCTTGAAGAGATAAATTCCAGGTCAGAATCACAGACATGCATTTGATAGAAAAATTTTCGGCTCCTTTCATCAGAAAGAAGATTGCAGGTTCACCGTGGGAAGTTCTGAAAGATGTTCACGGGTAGTGCAGATCAAAAGAATTTTCCGCGGAGATGTGTGGACAAGATGAGTCACCGGATGCATTGGGGATTCTGTTCACCTTCCATCAACTGATTTAAACGCTGTCCAGAATATTTGCTATTTGCCATTTGCTAGAACGGCTCACAGCTACATTTGGAATTTCGCTCACAGCGATGGCACCCAGATCTCATGTTCATCTTATCGCAATTGTCATTGATCAGTTTGAAAGTGGTTTAGGATAGTACATTCACGTGACTGGTTCATGTGACTCACGGCCATTTGGGTTTTTGGGATATCAATGAATGACACTTCTTTAGTAAACGGTATAGCAAAACTGCTCTTCTGGGGCCACCAAACATATAGTCAGCTTTATAATGACAAAATCTTGTGAGCACCACGTTTTTCGTACTATCGGCACTCACCTACCAAAATGGCACAATTAAAAGACTAAATATATGTATACATATATATATATATATATATATATACTATTAACACAACTACAGAATGGTTGGGTTGTACAAACTTTTTGAATGAGCTGTTGTATCTGATTATTTGAGTTGGTTCATACCAGTCTATGATTCCAACTGGGCGGATAATCTCCAAGTGAAAAACTCGCGGTAACCGACAAGGTCAACTTTTGGAAGTTTGAGGAGAAACATCGCAAAAACGTGTTCCTTTCTAACCAGCTTGTAAACGGTCTGACATTTGACTAGTCACTGATCCTGAAAAATGAGTTTATGTTTTATAGTAAAGATGTGATCGGATTCCAAAATTTCATATCATGAGATGTCTTCCTTTCGTGCTCGACTCCACTGACTCTCAGTTGACTAGCCGTGGTAACGAAGCAGGCTAGACTTTGGCGGTTCAGCTACAAGAAGGCCTGATGCATTCTGAATTTCAATGGCTGAAAAGCAGTCAACGAGAATTATTTCCGTCAGAACATTGGATGCTTTGAACTATACAAAAGAATTTCTATCAGGAACTGAGGTGGAATCAAACCCACCTAGAAACTAAACATGAGGCTAAAGGAAGCATGCTGAATTGGGATAGAGATGAAATCACCCCATCGGAGTAATCAGTGACCTGAAATTTTTAAATACGTTATTTGAAGACAAAACTACTTGAACGGAATATGCGCAGACAACTTTTCCAAATAAAATACCTTTCTCACCTTTTGGGTTCCTTGTTCGGAGATTGTCTCGAAACAGACTGATTACGGTCGATTCCTTCAGGTGATATTTCCACAGATGTATACATTTTGCCTTTCTAACAAACCGTACCAGTCCATAAGGCCACACCTCTAAAACTCTTTCAATCTGTTCCCGCAAGATATGGATTGAAATGGATACATTTTGCAGGCCAATTTCAACCCTGACCTGGACGTAAATTTCTTTTCAGGCAAAGGCCATTTTAAAAAAATTGTGAGGTGAACTTACCATAGGTGCAGTGATTTTTGAGTAACCGCATGATAGACAATCATGCATTTTTCAGAATCTTGAAGGACTTGGTGAAATTAGTCTATCGGTACATTACACAATAATGTCATTTTTCTCAATCTTTGGAACGTAACCTGAGAGATTTTTTGATTTGGTCCTTGGTGGACAACACAAAAACGATGCATTCTGAGCGGTGGATTTCTCCAGTATTGATTACTCCAAAGCGAACAAACCACTAAATCCCACGTCAATAATTGGAACTGCTTCACTGACGGGTGTCCCCAATATTTTAGTGACACTTTATCCCTCCTCCAATCAGAACCAGAAGTTAATGATTCCTTCAAGTTTATCCGCCGTCCACATGAAGCTTATATTTTTTGGCTTAGTCGGTCAGTATACAAGTTCAAAACCAGTATCACTGACTAAAAAAATCTCTTGCGGCCAGAGATAATTTCATCGACTACAGGCAGTCATACACCACGACTATTGGCCTTCAGAAAGGCAATCACCTCACACTACTGATAGTTTATAAGTAGTTCAGAGGAAGAATAGTTCAACAAGAGGAGCGAAACTTCCCTCTGTGAAGTTGTCACTCGAAGAGCCAGTCAACACGTGTCTATGTGATGTGAATTCCGTAACTGAAGGATGAGTGGAGCTGTATCCTATTTCCAAGTTAATTACACCGCTGATCAGCTACTGCTGGCCCAACGGTGTTCTGACTACTAACCAGTGGGTTTTAGGTTGGAAACTCTTGGGTTTAGTGACATCCGCACTGCTGATGATTTCCAATAAGGATGAAACAGCTGTACCACGCTTTCGGCTTTTCAGAGTAGATTGGCTCTATTTACAGATGGAAATCTTAATAGAAAATACTGAATAAGCACAGGCTGTTTGTTTGCTTTGCGCAAAATTACTCAAAATTACTCAAAATTACTCAAAATTTTGTTAGTTTTGGCTCTACTTCCCCATCTACCCTCATGTCTCACAAGTATCTGCCTGTTTTCTAACAAAAGTTATGTTGAAGAAACTAAAATAACTGCCATCTTTTCGCCAATTAAGTCTCCTCATGGTTTATGGAACCACTGAATTGTTGGAGCATTGCTTCTGAAAGGAATTTAATACGCGGTGGTGGAAATGCAACTGAGGGACTGTTCACCAGGAAGACTTTGTATTTCTGTATAACTTGCCCGAAACGGGACTTGGAAAGACTGTCACTCGGGTTTTCCGCACTTTTTCCGGTTTTCAAGGAATGACTCAATGACAGACATTGATTGAAACTTTTAAACAAATCTGCAACAAATGTCTACAGGTGACTGGCGATGTACCTGTCGGCATGCTTACTGTTGTGTACACTGTTTCAGCTTCCTGTTTGGAGGTCGCTCCTACGAGATTGCATTCATTCATTGCTTGTAAGACAGCAACCATTAAAAGCAGATTATTTTCAGTCATTGTCAGAGTGATTCTGTAATTTTTGCATTCATTCGGGTGGTCTTCATAGTGGGCAACATCCCGGACTAAACATTCTTAAGAAACTGGCCAAACGTAGTTCCATATTTCCACTAAATAACGCAACGAGAACAGAAAACTAGACACATGTTCTACATTACACTGAAGAAAAATTAAGGGGTTAAAGCGAAACACCCGCCTAAACAGATTTGAAGAAGTCACGGAAATGGAATACTCAAATTCTTATGACCTCTCGATGACGCCTGTCTGGAGGAGGACAAATTCACGGGGGCTATGCGGACAAATCGATGGACGGTCGTCGGATACAAAATGCAGACCTGAGCTCCAGTAGCTGGCAACACCAAGAATCTTATTCAATTCAGACGTACGTGTCGCGTCAAGTGGTAGACGGACGAGTAATACAACAGGCTGAAACTGTTTAACCCAGGGTTCTGGGACCGATACCTGCACACCTGCGTACGCGGTCCAAAAGCAGAGGATAGTTGTCGTATTATTGGACAAGATCTTAAGTTTCCGCAAAGAATTCAAACATATTCAACTCAGTGTGTTCACGTAGATTATGATTTTAGTGAAACTTCCCTTTGAAAATCGATGTAATACTTCGCGGTTTGTTTGCGTTAGCTAAAACTCAAAATGCACTGGAGACATGCTAAAGTGGATGTGGTAGAAACGTAAAGTGACGGCAGTGGTACTTTAAACAAACAAAAATAGGGATTTTATATTTAGATACCACTTGAAATTTCAACGAAAACTCCAAACAACACACAACCGATCTCACCCTTAGCAGAGCTCATCGGGTGAACTCAGTCCCCGAATACCAATGAATTTATTTGTGTACCAACTTAAGCATGTGTGGAAGTGAACACTCATTTGCAAATGAATTTTGTACTGAAGTGAGGCTGATGTGAAAATCAGCCAACTCCCTCTCTTTATGATACAATTGTGATACTAGGCTTTTGTATATTCGTGTATATGACTTATAGTTAACAATGTTTGTTCATTTTAAAGCAAAATATGAGGGTATGTGACCAGTCTGTTGAGTTGGTGTGGTTTTTAATTTCTTCCAGAAAATCCTCTGGCAATTTCATATTACTTTTTTCACGGTGTGGGAGTGAAGCGGGCTATTATTTGTGAGTGCAATAGAGAATGAACAAAGTATGCCAGAACGCCCGACTATTAAACATTATCCTTCCCCACAATCACAGTGTATAATAGGTTCAAAGTAACTTAGAAGACACTGATGTACACTGTGTACATTCGACCAAACAGGCCCGCTCAGTAAAGGCGCGCATAGAACTCTGATCACGCGTCTAGGCATCACACGACAGTTCTCTAACGTGTTGACGAGCGGACACATCCAATCAGACATCAGATTCATATGATAGCCCGCCGATCGATTGACGAACGGACACGCGCGCGTGCAAACTCTCGGACGCATCCATTCAGCCAATACAAAGTGTAGCAAATCACCGAGCCGCACAAAAAAACTGCCACAGCCTTGGATTTTTCAGTGAATGCGATGAAGATCTCCAAAACACAGCACACCACCAGGAGGATCAGAGGTCGCTAACCAAATAAGAAACCAAACCAAAACATGTAATGAACTATTGTAAGGTATCAGTGAACAACTATTTATGTTAGGCTAGTTTTGTGAGCGCGGATGAATGAGCCTTTGGTGTTGGAAGCTGTTGCACCCAAGGTGGTCCTAGGCAAGCAGGAATTCAGGCGAGCAATTACAGCTGCTCTCAAAACTGGTAACCCCAGGAAATAGATTACTAACTTGGGCAGTGCATCAGAACCGCACAAGTGAGTTGCAATGCTCATTGGCTATCTATCTGACTGTCTACGGCCGATTTCTCTAGCCATGCTCATGTAACGCCATCATGAGGTACCGAAGCCTGCCAATTAGATGGAGGGCAGTGGAGGTCTACTACATCATTGTGACTGCCTGAAAAGTTCGAGGCGCTTCGCGGGTCAGCTAGTATGAAGAGTTTCGGCAACCTTATGAGTAGTGTATAAGGTCTATACATGTATCGCGATATCTTGAATGTCGTACGATCTGAAACCCGAGGCGGCCTGGTGCAGCACATTCTGTTGCTTAAGAACATCATAAACGACCGAGTTAGCTGGGTTTCGTCCCAGGTGAATCTCCCAACAAAACTAAATTGATGTGCAAACGCGTGTATTTGTCAGTATGAATAACCAATGCTCAGCTGTCGAGGAATCGGGTCAGAAAGAGGCTCAGGCTGGCTGCATAGATAGGGTCAATCGTCATACGTTAGTATTGATCGAATTCATAGGAGAATTACTGCAAGATAAATGGTATACTATCGATCCATTTGCATATATCCATATCCAACTATGATAGTCATTTTATGCTACAGTGAAACTCTCTTAAGATGTGGCGCTTAACAGCGAGCACTCGTTTGATGTGAAAACTTCTGTTCGGCAGTGTCCACCAGTCTTTAGCAGTTGTCCTGTGGATTCAACGAGCTGGTCATTTGGAGGTGGTTACTGTGACAGATTAGACGTACGCACTTTATGAGTAGTTTCCCTGCGAATTCAAATACATCATTTTTTAAAAAAAATCCATTTCAAAACGAATCAAAATTCAATCAGAATGTGAGTCATGCTATTTGTCTTGGGTACTTTCTACCTTGACATGTTATCTTATTTATTTATATTTCGTTGTTAGCTTGCTGAAGACGGTTCCGCATATTTTTTTTATTACCAATAGTAACAAGCACGATAAACACGATGAAGATTGGTCACACAGAGCACTGTCAAAACATCCTGAAGGCCAAAACAATTGTATTAGCTGCTTTCCCTAACGGCTTTTACAAATCTTCGTTCGGGGAATACCTCAGAGCCGGTTGTATGGTTACATTTTTTCACACCGTATTCACAAATTGTGGATTATTGACCGAAAGGTGTGTTGTGGCCATGGATTGTAGATTTTTCAAGTTGAGATTAATTCCCGCAAGTAACCTCATCAGAAAGCATCGTATAACTCTTTCGTCATTATTGGGAATCGCCAGCAGTGAGCATCACACAAATCTCCGGGATGATAAAAACTCGCAACCTTCCAGTTGGTAGCTGGTGAGTGACCCACACTCAGACAGAATATGCCGTTACTTACCATTCTATTACGTAATCCAGTGTTGACTCTAATAGGCGCTGTTCCGATGATATACTGATGAGTCACTTATATTCTTTATGTCAGATGAACGTGCGCAGCAAATCTGACAGATCTGTATTGCACATCTCGACCTTCGGCATGGACTGACGTGAACTACCAGGATAAGAGCTCAGTTTAGCCTTGAAAATCACCCACTAACGATAAGCCATCAGTAATCTGGTAAGAAAGAAACAGGTCCAAATCGCCCGTAATTCCCATTTGGGTCGTCGCTTTTCGTGCAGCCATCAACACCGAACCGAACGAATAACCATGTTCCGTCTGATAGCGGTTTATTCACAATGCTGATTAGTCATTTATGGTGATGGAATAGTGCTCAACTTCTAATCGAAAATTTGTGCCTGCCCACCCTAGAAATTCGTGAAATTCACGCTGCTGATGACTCCCAGTGAGGATAAAACATTTTTGCAGTGTTTCTTGGCATTTCAGCCTCGACTGACAGTGGGTGTTTGATCCTTGGAATATGTCTGCCTGCTCTAGTCATACACTGATAACGTTTATTTTTATCGTCAATATTCAGATAAATTTTTCATCATCAACGGGGCGAGATGGCTCAGTGTTTACAGCACGAATTTACTGACCGGAAAGTCCGTGGTTCGAACCCGACCTAGCTCTCTCTCGACTTCCCCTGTGCAGGCTTTGGTAACCTTGCAGTATCCCAGCCCTCGTGCTTACTTCGGGTGGTATGGCAGCTAGGCACCGAAAAGGTGTTACAGCTGAACGTTTGTTCATCATCACCGATAGTAAATCCGATGCTTTGCCGCCGTAAAACCACGATTTATTTGAAAGGTTCATTATGAAGGAAAGAATAAAAGTGGACCGGCTAATGACTTATTGCCAGCCTAAGATAATCATTCCGAGGTGCCTACACATCCAGAAACTCATTTAGATAAACCGAGTAGAAACTGGCAACAAGAAAATAAACTGCCAGCCTTATCCTGCAGCGTCTCCACACCGCCGCAGTGGGGATCGTGAGATTCCCATCGTGGAAGGCGTGTCAACTCGGCAGCACGCAGATTCTTGGTAACCTTCTTCAAGCCCGTCTGCTAGTTCAAAGGCTGACCACTTCTCTGATTGTTTCACTCCGAAATGGGCACGGAAAAAAGCAACTTTTTCGGAAAACGATGGTTTGGCATACGCAATACATGGCCTAACCAACGCCGTTTCTGGTGCTGGACACATTCTTCGATGGAAGTTTCCGAACACTCGCCTTTTCACTGACTCGCTGCAAATTTGCCGAAACCAACCCACACCAGCTATGGTTCTGAGACAACGGTTTTAGAAGTCCCGAAGACGTCTGAAGACAATTATCGGCTTTCAAATGTACCAGCGACGCGTCGGTTTTCAGCTGACTACCCCAAAACCTCAACCTAGAAACAATATGGTCCGCTGGAATATTTTAAGATCACTCTTCAGCAAAAAAGCAACAAATGATCAAACCAGTCACCCCCACGGAATCTTGTAGAGCAAATTTGTCTCAGATTCATTCGAATATAATGCAGGCTTTGAACCTTCCGACGTCAAGTCCTCGTTAATGTGACAGTTTTCTCGAATGTATAATGGCACACTACTCTCATACTCAGCATCTTTCCCTACTAATTTCATCGCTACAAAAGTATGGTTTTGCGGAGCACTCAAAAACGTCGGGCTATAACTCTCTTAATAATATAAACACCTTAATAAGACCAAATATACTCAAGATTTTCAAAATTTTCTAGTGCAATCGTTCTAACCTAGGACATGCATGCGATGCCTTGTTGTAGAACAAAACAGCGGCTGCAGATTATCTAGTTATCCATCACGAGTAAAGTTGAAGTGGGCTTGTGCGAACCAAAAAGTACAGAGAAGTTGGGTCGATAAATAGTGCTTCCACATAATCCTTCAGTGGAAACCTGTTGTATTGTTGCGGCGCCCGGCAGTGTACATCTCATCGTTTCAGGGAACTTCAATTTCTTCTTCCATTAGAATAATCGTCCCGGTGTGCTGTGCAATGTAGCTACCAAAACTGACGAGCTCAAAGACCGTGCATCCAGGACTTGCGGTTAGCCACTTGAACCGGACTCCGATTTTTAGAAATCCCAGCCGGCTCATCGCCACTAAGGTTGCACGCACAGTAGCTCAAAGCGGAAAAAACCCAGAACCCAAATCTGCTCGACTGTATGTAGCGCGTACTCGAGAAATCAGCAATACACCAGGCCAGCAAAATGCATCCACACTGTTATGGAATGACTGGTCCCTTTTCCACTCTAACTAACCCCAAACTGCTCCCACTAGGTAAGTAAAAATTATGAATATTGTCGACCGACTAACTAATTAACTAACTAACTAACTAACTAACTAACTAACTAACTAACTAACTAACTAACTAACTAACTAACTAACTAACTAACTAACTAACTAACTAACTAACTAACTAACTAACTAACTAACTAACTAACTAACTAACTAACTAACTAACTAACTAACTAACTAACTAACTAACTAACTAACTAACTAACTAACTAACTAACTAACTAACTAACTAACTAACTAACTAACTAACTAACTAACTAACTAACTAACTAACTAACTAACTAACTAACTAACTAACTAACTAACTAACTAACTAACTAACTAACTAACTAACTAACTAACTAACTAACTAACTAACTAACTAACTAACTAACTAACTAACTAACTAACTAACTAACTAACTAACTAACTAACTAACTAACTAACTAACTAACTAACTAACTAACTAACTAACTAACTAACTAACTAACTAACTAACTAACTAACTAACTAACTAACTAACTAACTAACTAACTAACTAACTAACTAACTAACTAACTAACTAACTAACTAACTAACTAACTAACTAACTAACTAACTAACTAACTAACTAACTAACTAACTAACTAACTAACTAACTAACTAACTAACTAACTAACTAACTAACTAACTAACTAACTAACTAACTAACTAACTAACTAACTAACTAACTAACTAACTAACTAACTAACTAACTAACTAACTAACTAACTAACTAACTAACTAACTAACTAACTAACTAACTAACTAACTAACTAACTAACTAACTAACTAACTAACTAACTAACTAACTAACTAACTAACTAACTAACTAACTAACTAACTAACTAACTAACTAACTAACTAACTAACTAACTAACTAACTAACTAACTAACTAACTAACTAACTAACTAACTAACTAACTAACTAACTAACTAACTAACTAACTAACTAACTAACTAACTAACTAACTAACTAACTAACTAACTAACTAACTAACTAACTAACTAACTAACTAACTAACTAACTAACTAACTAACTAACTAACTAACTAACTAACTAACTAACTAACTAACTAACTAACTAACTAACTAACTAACTAACTAACTAACTAACTAACTAACTAACTAACTAACTAACTAACTAACTAACTAACTAACTAACTAACTAACTAACTAACTAACTAACTAACTAACTAACTAACTAACTAACTAACTAACTAACTAACTAACTAACTAACTAACTAACTAACTAACTAACTAACTAACTAACTAACTAACTAACTAACTAACTAACTAACTAACTAACTAACTAACTAACTAACTAACTAACTAACTAACTAACTAACTAACTAACTAACTAACTAACTAACTAACTAACTAACTAACTAACTAACTAACTAACTAACTAACTAACTAACTAACNGTCCTATTGATGATATGAACTAGTTGTTCCTTGATATAGCCAATGCCGTTTCTCGGATTCCTGTTTCATGTATTAAATACGACTGCCTCATCCTTTACAAGTGTATGACTTGAAAAGACCTTCCCCTGAACATGTTCAACTCATCTTTGTTCTTATTCTAAATGGGAATCTTCGGAATAATTATTTTTAATCTTATTAGTAGTAGAGTGATAACAGATTAAAAACTTTGCATCCCGCAATTCGAGGAACACTAGAAAACAGGATCACAGTTTACTGCTTATGAACTTGGCAGTTCAGTACCATTTTCAACCTGTTTAGTCTCAGTCACTCAGTTGTTTGCCGGCTGTTTTCAACACAGTGGTGTCTAAGAGATTGCGCAACTGGGAAATGTATCCGGTTCAAATATAATCGTTGTCCTGGCTAGTCGCAAACGCGTAATCGAACAGTCTGAAACCGCCAACCAAAGGGTCAAAGCATCGATCGTTGGGCTCTCACCTCCTCAGATTCAACACAGAACTGATCAAATTTTTCCTGGGACGTGAATAACCGTATATAACTGAATAGTTTCAGGTAAAACATTGTGTAGGATGGTGTGAAATATCTCCTGTCTTAATCGGGTCCGTTGGATTGTCGATAAGTAATCTACGATTCGAATTCAGGTCCGTTGTTCACAAAACGCACATTAAACTGTGGACTGCAGGATCTATGAGGATCGCAATGGTATTGGGAGCAGTTTTATTACAGTTTTAACTTTTCCCATTTGCATATGCCTGTGAAAACTTATATGTAATGATTTGTGTCTATTTTGAAGGAAAGTATGGCTGTAAGTGACCAGTTCATTCAGTCACTGTATATTTCATTGTAGTATGAACTTCTGCGACAAGTTTGCTTCATTAAACCCATTCTGAGGCTATAAAGCGATTGCTTTGTCTTGAACGTACGATACACGAACATCAAACTAGAGTATACTGCGCATCGTTCAACTTCAGCACCCTTTCAATGCTTAGCTGCCATGCTAATCGAAGGAAGCACGAGGGCTAAGGTACTTCCAGGTTGCCCAACTCGAGATGACGGGGTTGGGTTCGAAACGCTGACTTTCCGATTAGAACGTTCGCGTCCTAATGACTGAACCATTTCGGCCTCTGTTTTTAATAAACTGCAATGATTACATCAAAAAGCGAGGTTATCACAAATAATTGGTAGGGCTTCCGCAATAGAGGTCTCACTAGTAAGAAGATCAGAACTCAGAAACTAAATACCAAACAGGAAAGAAAAGGGAACAAATTTTTCCGTCATCACACCCATTCTGAAGGCAGTCGTGTGCATAGATGATCTGCTATGGAAAATAATCCAGTTGGGGCAGATCTGATGAATCCATCGTGCAAAGTTGTCTAGTTAATTTCCCCAATGTGTGCGTAAAACCAGCGTACATGTTCGTGAAACTTACTTTTCTCGAGTGCGTAAGAGCAACCTACCGAGCCAGTACACCCACAAGCTGGCTGTGACAAGAGCACTCGTAGTACTCAAGCAGTAACCAACGAAAGTGCATTCACGTAACAATCGAGTGCACACTTTAACAGTCGATGACTTGATGAAACGGTCGGCTCTGCTTAGTTGCCATATCCGACTAACCTTGAATCGGAAATACAACTCTTCCTAAAACACCTTTGGACGTATGGTGCAATCTCCCCGTGAATAAGGAAGATATCCCACCTCTCACAGAGTAGTGCTGATGAGTAAAACAAGAGGATAACCAGCGAAGTACACTCACTTGCATGACAATTTGGTTTTGACGGAAGACCCACCTGAAACCCAGCTGAACCTCTCCTTTGTGATTTTTTTAAGCAACTGAATGTGCTGCACCAGGCCGCCTCATGTTTCAGCCGGTACGATATTTGAGATATCGCGATACATGTATAGACGTAATACATTAACCATAAGGTTGTTGAAAACTCTTCGACACCATCGGTTTCGCCCTTCTTGGCGCTCATCAGGTAGGCGCAGTGCATCAGTTCCGACAATTAAGCCCACCTTTCATCCTTTCAATGAATGGAAGTGATCAGTAGTACAGTTTATCATCATTTCTCCATGGATTTCCTGTCCCGCCTATATTGCTACATTTTACAAACTACACGTACTTCGAATG